>JACEGR010012443.1:0-11558 GCA_014170235.1 Listronotus bonariensis | reverse complement strand
CAAACTAAATGGGAAAATACAGGATCATTGGAGAGAAGGGCTGGAAGTGGTAGAGGAAAAATTTCAAACGAAAATCAAGATAATGACCTGATAGATTTTTTGCGAAAAAATCCATTTCAGGCAGATGTAGAAGCACACAACCAAACTAATTTTTCTGGGACAGTAAAAACGGCAAGAAATTGTATTAGGAAAAATTCGGAATTGAGAAGCAGTGTAGCTCCTAAAAAGCCATTTTTAACCGATATGAGTAAAGAGCAAAGAATGGAGTTTGCACTGGAATATTAACCGCAAGGTATGGATTTTTGGGAAAGGGTAGTATTCACCGATAAGAAGATTTTTCAATCTTATTATAGCGGGCAGATTATAGTGTATAGGTCGCAAAATACACGGTACGAAGAAAGATATACTCAACATGTTAAAACAAGTGGAAGATTTTCTGTTAATGAATGGGGGTATATGTCTTTTAGAGGGCTAGGCATATGCCACCGTATTCGAGAAAGATTTAATAGTTAAGCTTATAACCACATACTCCAAAATGTTATGTTGCCATCGGTAAACAATATATTTGACCAAGAAAATTTTATATACCAGCATGACAACTGCCCAGTTCATACAGCAAGAAAAGTTTCGGACTGGCTACTGGGAAAATAACATTTCATTGTTACCTTGGCCCTCAAGAAGCCTTTACATCTATCCTATCAAAAATGTTTGGGGATATATCGTAAAGGAAATTAACAAGAACAATGATTTCCATCCACAAAACAGTGATGATTTGTGGAATAAAATTGAAGAAACCTGGAATAATTACAATGTTCACCATGCACAAATAATGCTGATTGCATCAATGCCCACACGTTTAAACTTATTAGTGGAAAAAATGGTGCTGCTTTGAAACATTAAGCTATTGTTTTTCTTTAATATTTGAATAAAATAAACTATATATTTATTCTGGAGTCATGTATTTTATTGAATATTAATTTAGGTGAGAAAAAGGTAAAATGCCAAGTTTACCAAAATATTTAAAATTGACATGAAATGTTAAAAGTGTACGAAATTTTATTTCCGTCACTGTACATTTAATTATAGTCACCTAGATGTATTATTTAAAATGATTTTAAAAATCAAGTGCCTAAGTTTAAAAACTTTTAAGAAATTACATTCTTATTTAGATTTGTCTCAGGAACTAAAAAACATTAAAGTATACTGGGATTCTCATTTGAAAATTCAAAATTGGAGCCATTTTTGTTAAACCGGAAGTGATTGGAAACTAAAAAATATTTTAAAACTTTTCTCTTTCCTACCATTTACCTATACTAAATCTGATTTGAATATGCCCAATACTCTAGGAGTTATGGTTGGCCAATAAATTCTTTGACGCCCGGTATACTGTGATAGTAAAATGTACCGCAACCTTTAGATATCTTTAAAACTGATAAAGCTACATTTACCAAGTTTTGTTTCTAAGATGTTTTGGGCATCTGGAAATAAATAGAGATACTGACACTGTTGACAGATTTTCCAGTTTTGTGCGCCACGTACATATTGCGTTTTTCTTTTAAATGAAATTTACCATTTTCTTGTATGTATTTTTATTGCATTGAATTAAGCAGGTCACGTTAACTTAGGTTTAATACAAGACTCTTTAAGGTATTGAAAAAATAAAATAAAATAAACAAATTCAATCATCAAGTATATTGTAATAATCTTAATAGTGCAAATTCTTTAGATAATACATTGATAAAGTATTGTTGTAATAACACATTTATTTTTATAAGAACTGATAAATAATTTGGATGATTTATTGCTCAGCATAACAGTACTTTTAAAATCCCAGGATTAATTTAAAGTCCTACAATTTTTAAATTTAAAAAATTCCCAACTTATAATTGACATCAACAAGTTATAAAAGCTATAAATAATGTTATAATACATAAATATTTTTTTTACAAAATAATAGAAACATTTTGCACCTCTTAAAATAACATACGTTTTTTGGCCTTCTTATGGTTATCGTTATTAAACATAACGATTACGGCAGCAGTTTTAGACAGAGATTTTGCAGCCTCTTTTAAGAAATATATCTTGCGTCTGCGCTTTCGGCACATCACCTTATTTTTGCCTGTGGTTCACCCATTTTAAAGTTAACGAAAAATCAGTATTTACTTTTATTCTTCATAAGATATAAATTCATATTTAAATATATGCAAACACTTCTGCTGATTTCGTTTTTTAAAGTAGATGCAAACAATACAGTATAAGTAAAACACAAAAAGTAAGGTTAGGTTTGGTAGTAGAATAAAAAGCAAGTGTGCCAAATTGTAACATCTAAATTAATTACTGATTTAGAATATCCGTAAAAGTGCAAGTCCGTTTTAATTTCTTAACTCTATTTGATTTTTATTACTGCTATAGATTTTTCGCTAATTAGAGTCTAAGTATAAATGATATTTTAATAAATACGGCATTAAAATTTTAACCTTTTAAATAATTGATAATAAAATTTCTACAACCCGGCAACCACGCAGTTTAACAATAACGATAACGATAACGATAAGCCCTTCGGTATTCATCCGTAATTAAAGGAGTCTGGTATGTTTAATAACGATAACGGATCATGTTTGCGATACTGCGCAGTCTCAGAATAACGTTAACCACAACGGAATTGCAAAATAAGGGGTGCAAAATGTCTCCAATAGTTAAACAAAATGTTTTAGGAGCTGCAAAAACTATTTTTTGTATTTCATTACGTCAATTAACAGCAGCAACTGAGCCTGCACAATCTCTGAATTTTTAATAAATTTCGTAAATTGGATTAAATATCATTTTTTTTTTTTTTTTTTTTTTTATCTTTGGACAAACCACGAAGGCTAAAAGCCTAAATACTAACGTACCGTGGGTGTCTTAAGCGAGGTAAGAGGGAGTTTGTTGACACGGGACTTAAATACTTGAAGATTTGGGGGAAGGAAAGACCTCCGCGGGCAGCAGGTTCCACAATCTAGAAACTCTAGGGATAAAAGAACGAACAAAGTGAGAAGTTCGGGGCCTGTCCAGTTGGACCGTATAGGGATGCATATGCGCGGAACCACGAGTTTCTCTGTTGGGAACCGTGAGTGGAGGAACTATACTGGTCAATTCTTCAGAGCAGAAGCCATGGAAGTACCTATAAAAAAGCGATAAATCGCCCACAGCCCGACGATGGGCAAGAGAGGGAAGCCTTTCTGTAAGTGAAGGATCATTAATGAGACGAACAGCTCTTCTTTGAATAGAATCAAGAATGCTCAGGGTTGTTGGGGACGCCATGCCCCAGATATGAGAACAATATTCCAAGGGAGGTCGGATTTGGGAAACATATAAAGTGTATAAATTAGAAGCGGAAAAATACTTTTTAGCTCGAAAGAGAAATCCAAGCTTTTTTGAAGCTGCCGTGGCTATAGATACAATGTGTTTATGCCAGTTAAGGTTACTTTCAAATGTGACGCCCACGAGATTGAAGGTGTCTTTGCTCTGTAGAACTTGGCCGCTCATAAGTAGAGGATGAGTATTTGATGACTCTTTTCGCGACAAGGAACATGACTGTGTTTTGGATGCATTAAAATGGACGAGATTTTTGGCGCCCCAATCCAATATTAAATTAAGATCCTGAGAAAGAGATATCTGCATCGCTCTGCGTTTATTTTCCAAGTCAGGTTTAGTGATGGGTTTAGGAACCTGAAAACTGGAGTGAAGGGTACTATCGTCGGCGAAACTATGAATGGAATTAGTTGTGGACGAGAGAAGGTCGTTGATGTGAAGAAGAAACAATGTTGGTGCCAGAACTGAGCCCTGAGGGACTCCAGCATTTATTTGGTGAAAGCTTGAAGAATGGCCGTCCACAATAACTGATATACGTCGATTCAGATAGATAACTAGAGAGCCAAGTACAGAGTTTAGTTGAAAGACCATAGGAGGGAAGTTTATTAAGAAGTGCTGCATGCCAGACCTGGTCAAAAGCTTTGGATATATCAAGAGCAACGATCTGGGACTCACCTAGAAACTCAAGAGACTTATTCCAACAGTGTGATACGAAGGAAAGAAGATCTGCTGTAGATCTTTTGTGGCGAAATCCATACTGCCTGTCGTGCAAAATTTTGTGTTTTTCCAAGTACTTAAGAATTTGTGAATTAATTAATTTTTCCATTACTTTACAAAGAACTGAGAGAATTGAAATTGGTCTATAGTTAGATGGAAGCGATTTAGATCCTTTCTTGGGAATAGGTTGAACACGTGCAGCCTTCCAGCTCTCCGGAAAGATACCTGTGTCGTAAGAAATTCGAAAGAGCCGAGTTAAGATTGGTGCAAGTTCTGGAGCACATTTTTTTAAAACGATTGCTGGTATGCCATCCAGCCCAGACGATTTATTGGTGTTAAGGGAGGAAAGGATACGCTTAATGTGTTTTACTTTAAAAATAATATCGGGCATTTTATGAGGAACTGGGGTAATCGTTGGAATTGGATGATTTACGGGAGGGTCAAGGAATGAATTGGCAGCAAATTGTTTGGCAAATAGCCTGCCTTCCCTTTAGCAGTAGAAATAATTTCATCTTCCAAAGTTAGTGGTGGAAAAGAACTGGCACAAAAATTCCTACTTATGTTTTTCGCAAAGGACCAGAAGGATTTGCTACCATTTGAGCAAGAAAGAACTTTGTTTTTGATACGATTGTCGAAGGAGTCTTTGGC
This sequence comes from Listronotus bonariensis, assembly GCA_014170235.1. Classification (NCBI taxonomy): domain Eukaryota; kingdom Metazoa; phylum Arthropoda; class Insecta; order Coleoptera; family Curculionidae; genus Listronotus; species Listronotus bonariensis. Next base: position 6,842 of record JACEGR010012443.1, on the reverse strand, counting down.
TTCAGAAATTGTTTGATTGTAGTAGTTTCTTGCTTCAATGCTGGCCTGTCGGTTTTCTGGACTAGGATCCTGTAGAAAGTTCTTGTGAGCCTGAACTTTTAAAGTTCTGGCTTTTTCACAAGATTTGGAAAACCAGGGTTTGTTATTGGATTTTTGGGGTTTTTGATGGTGTGTGGAATATAGGTTTCAATGCCCAATTGAATTGATTCAGTAAGTTGATTGCAAATTTGGGAAGGATCACGAGAAGAAAAGCAGATGGAATTCCAGGGGTAAGTGGCGAAGAAGTCCCTTAGGCCATCCCAGTCGGCTGAGTTGTAGTGCCATACGGTGCGTGGTGGCATGTATTCATTTACCTCGGGATGTGCAGGGTAAGATATAGTAACTAAGCCATGATCTGAGCGACCTAGGGGTGCTGTGACAGATGTTTCATAGAGTTCGGGGTTTGTAGTAAGAAAGAGATCTAGGGGATTTGAACTATGATTTGGGACTCTAGGAAAGTAGGTGGGTTTCATAATAAGGTTGGTAAGAGAGTTACTGACTGCGAAGATTTCGGCTGCTCTGCCTTGGGGGTCAGTTTTTGAAGAGCCCAGCCAATCCTTATTATGGACATTGAAGTCGCCAAGCACGATTACTTCAGCCGATGGAAACTGAGAAATTATGCTATCGATCTTTGTTGAAAGAAAGTCAAAGAATTCGACATAGGAATTATTAGATGGGGACCGGTACAAACAGCAGATAAATTTAGTTGAAGACCTAAGGGAAAGTTTGAGCCAAAGGATATCAGGCCTACCCGATTCAAGATTAGAAACTCGAGCACAAGCCAGATCGTTGCGGACGTAAGCACATACGCCACCATGTGGGCGGAAAGACGAAATAAGTTCGTAGCCTGGGAAGAGAAGGTGGCTGGTTGAAGATTTAGAACTTATTTGTGTTTCCGTTAGAAACAGTATGTGGGGATGACTGAAGGTGATGGTGAACGGAGTTTATATTGGTGTTAAGCCCACATATGTTTGCAAAAGAAATTAAACTTCTCGATGAAGGCCTCCCGGATGCACCCCTCGCCCGGAGATCCGAATGGAGGGGTATTTTACCTCCGGAATATTTTACTTCCGGGTGTGCCGCCATCATTTGTACATAGTTTGGGGGTTAAAAGGAAAAAAAGGAAAGAAAAAGAAGGAAGAAGGAAAACTGACTCACAAACCCAGAACCCAGAATTATTAATACCGGCCTTATTTAAATAGTGCTTGTACCCATAATTTGGAGTTATTGCAAATCATGTTGACAGTACCATTAACGTAAAAAAGGGAAATCAAATTTTATTATTTTTTATTGTATTGTTTTGTGTTGTATGGTTTTGTTTTACACAATTACAGAAATACATTTGAAAAAGCAAGGTATTAGGTATTTTTACTTAACTAAAAAACTTTTCGATTTTGTGGTCCCGTTCGATTATACAAACAGTTTCGAAGTTAAAATAAGACCAAAAGAAGGCACGACCTAAAACCGACATAAGCCAGGCACTATCCTTATTAAGGGAGTCCTTATACTACCATGTATCTGCGCAAGCTTAGATGTCAAAATAAGGCCGGTATTATTAGTGCCTGGCCTTATTGCACTGTGCAATAATTCTCTAATGTAGCAAAAACCTTGTCCAGTTTAACACTACCATAAAGTAAGGAAATTATAAGAGTTATCATGGAATAGCCGATTTAAGGACAGCGAAAACTCCCAATATAATTTTATTCGTTTCTCGTTGAAATACCGCCTGTTAGTCATTTCAGTAAGCTTACGTGTCTCCCCACCGCTGATGTTACACGAGGCGAGGCTTCGACCGACGCATTTAAAGTTTAAACTGGAAAAATGACAAGCCTGCCGCAAAAGCCGTACGAAAATTTTAGCATGCCATGGTTTCTCTTATTCGTAGGTAAGTTACTTTATGACACTACTAAAGGATAATTGTTAGTATATGAGGTAGCAAAAAGAATTTTAGGTCAGCTTATTTTTTAATATGTTGTTCTCCTTCCTCTACTGGGCAGACTGGGCTGTCTAGCTGGTGGTAGTGGTTGCGTTAATTAGTTCGCATCCTACCTGTACAGGTTATAATCCAAGGTTTTGAAAACATTTTATGATTAGATAGGTGTACCAAACATATTTTTTTATTGCCAGACACTTTTATCATTGCTATTTATACAGTCGTCCCCCTGTTCGGTATATTTTGATAAAACTTGGAACGATAATATATGACCAAGGTCTGCATTTTTGACATATCAGTGACAGCTCTAAATGTTAAGGTGACAGCTCTAACTTTCAAGGTCACAGCTGGGCACTAGCGCAACCGCTACCGCCAGCCAGACAGTCGAGGAGAAAGAGAAGGGAGAGCAACATATCAAGAAAATCAGCCAACCTAAAATGCTTGTTTTCCCCGAAGTTGCTACCTCCCGGACTATATGTTTTTGTCACAAAAAGTCTGTTTTAGTCGAACTGTTAGTTTTTTCTAAGTTTAAAAACGACAAAAAAAACGGAAATGAAGATTGAGAACTGGCGGGATGGAAAAACATATTTGTTTGTTACATTTTTTATTGTTTCAATATGTAAACAAAGGTATTATGCCTTACTTTGTTTATTTATTATTTTTAATAAAAGTATTGTATGGATAATGTGTCACAATGTCCAAGTATCACAATTTTTCTGTTTAACTTCTTAAAATGTATAGGGAAATGGTATGTACATGGATCCTGTAAACGGACTGGGCTTCTAAACTAAAATTAAACTGGAATGAACACTAACACTAAACTGAGAATGGATATGAGCGTGTAAAATCGTCTTTACGGCTGTTAATGTAAACTTTCTGTATTTTGCTTTCCTCGTCAGGAAGATGAAAAATGTTTTAAGGGTTCTTACACGCAGTGCCGGATTAAGACCACCTGATGCCCTAAGAAATCCACTCCTTTGGTGCCCCCTACCTATAAAACTTTTAAAATTGTTGAGGAGCAACAAAAAAAGGTCCTTACCTCTTTAAAACATATGAGTAAGTCTTCCGTTGGGTTACGTTCCATATTGTTTTAGGACCAAATAAAAGATCATCACCTTTTTTAAGCAGAAAGAAATTTATTTTTGCGATAACACATCAATGAATATTTATGGGTGCCACCCATAGCGTGATACCCTAAGCTCCACTTCTTTGGTGCCCCCACCTATAAAACCTTTAAAATTGTTAAGGAGCAACAAAAAAAAGGTCCTTACCTCTTTAAAACTTATAGGTAAGTCTTACGTTGGGTTATGGTTCCAAATTGTTTGAGGACCAAAAAAAAGGTCATCACCTGTTTCAAGCACAAACAGATGTCTTTTTACTTTAACACATTAACATTTATGGGTGCCCCCATAGCGTGATGCCCCAAGAAATCCACTTCTTTGGTGCCCCCTACCTATGAAACCTTTAAAATTGTCAAGGAGCAACAAAGAAAAGGGCCTCACCTTTTTAAAACATATAGTTAAGTCTTACGTTGGGTTATGGTTCCAAATTATTTGAGGACCAAAAAGAAGGTCATCAACTATTTCAAGCAGAAATAAATGTCTTTTGCGTTAACACATCAATAAACATTTATGGATGCCCCCCATAGCGTGCTGCCCTAAGCAATCCTCTTCTTTGGTGCCCCCTACCTATGAAACCAGGTCCTCACCTCTTTAAAACATATGACTAAGTCTTACGTTGGGTTACGTTCCCAATTGTTTTAGGACTAAATAAAAGGTCATCACCTTTTTAAGCAGAAACAAATGTCTTTTGCGATAACACATCAATGAACATTTAAGGGTGCCCCCATAGCGGGATGCCCTAAGCTCCACTCCTTTGGTGCCTCCACCTATAAAACCTTTAAAATTGTTAAGGAGCAACAAAAAAGGTCCTCACCTCTTTAAAACATATAGGTAAGTCTTACGTTGGGTTCCGTGCCAAATTCTTTTACGACCAAAAAAAGGTCATTACCTTTTTCAAGCAGAAACAAATGTTTTTTTGCATTAACACAATATATATATATATATATATATATATATATATATATATATATATATATATATATATATATATATATATATATAGGTTTTTTGCTCTTCAAACAAAATTTTCTTTCACTTCTCCCGGTTTAAATGATTGAAAATGTGGTCACTTTAATTTACGGGTGCTTACACGTAAAAGTTGTAAAATAGCGTTTGTAAGTTGAGGACCTTTTGTCTTGTTCTCTGGGTTGTTTTCTTAAAAAAGTTTACTAACAAGGAAACTATTCCAGGGATTTTCCGCCGATTTTCATGAAACTGCAATATTTTGTAGTACATCAAAAATAAGCGACACATATATATATTTTTTAATCGGCCATTAAACACTTTTAAGGGGTAAAGTTTTGTTTTTTTTTATATATTGAGAACGAATTGAGATAACTTCACGAAATTAAAACTATATTTATCGAAAATTCTATCGTCAGATTCATTTTTTTCTCAAGATATTTGAAAAAAGTTGGATTTCGGGGTTCAATTCACCCCTTAAAAGTGTTTAAGGCCAATAAAAAATACGTGTCTCTTATTTTTTTATGTACTACAACATATTGCAGTTTTATCAAAATCGGCGAGAGACACCTGGGATAGTTTTCTGGTAAGTACCTATGTGTTTTTAAGATAAGAACCTTTACTTTTGCTGCTCAACATTTTTTTGAACGGTTCTTGAATTTTACCATTTAAAACGACGCTAAAGTATACTTTATACATTTTACTACTCCCCCTCCCCAGAAAATGAAATTATCTACGCCGCTGGTTGTAATAGTTTCACCTATCTAAGTAAAGGCTAATGGTATATTTAATTATTTCAATCATTATAATTTTTGTTAACCAAATGACAAAGTAAAAGGCCAGTGTTTGTTATCAAGGTTTAAAATAAAATAAAAAATGATTTGAAATGCAGTAGTAGGTAGTCTTTTTTTTAAATTTAATATAGGTATACCATAAAAACAGGTACGCCACTGAATCGAATAAGCTATCAGATTAATTATTTTCATTAGTCATTTATCGGATGAATAACCGGGATTTTTGCACCATATACTAAATATATTTGTAGTTCTGATGATTTATTTTTGTTAAGGTGTGTTCCGTTCTGTATTTGTACGCGTTATCGGTTCTGTGGTTATACTATTTCAACCTTGTGTTCGTAAATTGACCAAATAATTATTGGGTCATCAAAGTGACGTCATTTTTCCATATTATTAATTTGCGAAATTGCTATAGCTTTGTTGTAGTGTTAAACCTAACCTCTTTCTTGCTTTTTTTTATTGATATTTGATCTATTTATATACAGGGTGATTTCTAATTGTGGTAAGAAAATTTAAGGGCATTTTTCTAAGCCAATTTTATGAAAAAAAATTCATACAAACATAGTGTCGGATATGCCTTGTTTCTATGATACAGTGTGTTAAACAAAGTCGATTGATGAGATAAGGTCACGACATTCGCCATATTGGCTAGCGCGGCTGTGACGTCAAGTCGGGCCATTTTCGGCCATGTTTGATTTTAGGCAGATCAGTGGCGTAGAATTAAGGAGAAAACAAAAAAACTGTATGTTGTAAACAAAATTTTTTGGATTATTTTAATAGGCATAACCTAAAACAAAAACATAAATGTGGTTTAAATATTGAAAATTAAAAATTATCAAAGCGACACAGGACGATGAGGTACCTGGCAGAGCAAAACATTTTCCATGGTTCCGTAAGTCAAAAACTATTTTAGAAACTTTGTATACAGGGTGTCCGCTAATGAATGGTACACAGAAAAACCACAGATTCCTTATGCCATTTAACCAAACATACCTAATATCCAAAAGTTTATAATAAGGAAGATACGGGGGTGTCATAGTAAAAGAAAAAATAAATTTATTTCGATAATTGTTCCCCCTTTTTAAATATCTTAATAAAACGGTATTCCGGGGTTTTTAAACATTAGCTTTTCAGATCGAATATTAATTTTTGTGCGTAGACTAGAGGGCGATGACACTATTTAAAATTCTCTAAAACTACCCAATATTTTTGTCACTACTCTGTATGTATCTATGTAAACTAGTAAGCTTCTCTATGCTTTCTGCACAAAAAAGGTATACTTAGTAAGAATCGGTCTTGACAACCGTTTTTAAGGTATCCACGTTTTAGTTGTTCAGTGCACCCGAAAGTATGTACCTTCAATAACTATTAGCTATAATTACAACTGCTCAGATATAAATAGCTGATAGCTAAAAACTCCTGGATACCGAGTTTTATTCAAATGTTTAAAACATATCAGAAATTATCGAAATGTATGAATAAAAATATTTATATCCCTTTAACACCACGTATCTTCCTTATCATTAACTTTTGGATATAGGTATGTTTGTTTAAATTCTAAATGGGTATTTTCACAAAAAAAATTGTGGTTTTCCTGTGTACCATTAATTAGCGGACACTAATCAGTATCATATGTATATAAAAACACGAATGACTGAAAACTATTCGACTAAACACTATCAAAATCTCTTAAATAAAACGAGTCCGAACCAATAATATGTGAAGTCTCTAAACTAACCAAAAACATTAACAACTGGAAATCCTTGCAAAATATACAACCAAAATGAAAATGGCAAATTTCCTCAGTTTTTACCAAACAAAGCTTCGACAAGGCACGACTCTGTCATCAGCTGATAATGCTACCAACTTTGAACAGAACTGCCAACCGAAATCGTAATTCTCACACCCGCACGTCCCTGACAAAAGCTATCCCCGGTCTTGCTTATGTCTAAACCCCTTCTCATAAAGAAACTCTGGTGTTAAACATTA
>JACEGR010012442.1:0-11559 GCA_014170235.1 Listronotus bonariensis | reverse complement strand
TAGCTATTTACGTTACTAGACCGGAAAATGGTATTTTACGGGTCGACGAAAAACATTTACAGGGCGAGCCGTAGGCGAGTCCTGTATTTTGAAGAGACCCGTAAAAATTATTTCCGGTCGAGTATCGTACATAATTTTTTTAATTGACCGGAAAAAAAACTGTGTAAATTTTTAGTGTTATATTTAAACGACAATAAGGACGCTGCTTCAATTATTTCATCTGGATTTTCCATGTCTGACTCCATTTTGGCAAAATGATGCTTTCTTTACTTTACAATATCTTGAAATGTCAAATAGTAACAATTGAACTCTGACAATTTTTGTCATGGCTAACAGGATTTTTGATATCAGGGACCGGAAAGTAAATGAGAGACCGGAAAGTAAACTAGGGACCGGAAAGTAAATTAGTCCTGTAAAATAGCATTTTTCGCTTAAAAAATTGAGTGGAAAATTCAATTTTCCGGTCAATTAAAAAAAATACTGTTCCTAACTTATTAAATCGAATTTAGAACAAAACCAAGCTAGAAAGTAATACATTTATAGAACTTTAAACAAATAAAGAAGACGGCCGTCATACATTATCGAATTGTGAAATTTATTTAATTAAAAGACGTTTATCGTACCTAAATAAATGAAATATTTCCAAGTGTATGTAAAATATTAGATATTATTTTTAAAGTTAATTTTGATTAGATCAGTAAAATTAGGTCACTTTTAATATAGTTTGTAGTTATTCCACATAGAAGTTTTCCGTTTTTGTTGCCTTAAATATAAGCCGGTATAAATTCTTTCTCAGTTACTTGTTAAAAAGCTACCTAACCTTGTTTGAAACCATGCCACGAGCTTTATTTAACTTTTGTTATTTACTTTCTTATTTTTAGTTTACACCACAATTAGTGTGTTTCTCATTTAAGGTCTTTTCTTTTTTACATTTGCCCTGTCAGTCCTTAGTTTAGATTTTTCCAAACTAACAATATGGTAATTTTTTGGGATTTTTATTTAATTATTATTATATATTATTTTTTAAACAATTGTACGACATGTGAGAAAAACACATAAACCCAATAATTTAGTAAATTTAGTGCAAAAACTAACCAGAATTACCGATATATATATATATATATATATATATATATATATATATATATATATATATATATATATATATATATATCTGTAATTCTGGTAATATGTGCTTCAATTTTTCCTAAACCATTTTTTATACTTTATTTTTGTTTATTTTGTTTCTTGGGAATAAGGTTTTTATTAAATAAAACTATAATTAATATTTTCTGCCGTTTCGCCCTACATGGAAGGCTTTTTCAAAGATCTTCTATTTATTTATTTTAATGATTTTTTTGGCATGTTCCTACAAAATATCGACGTGTTAAAACAACAATTGTAAATTATACAGAATTATATGGATGATTATTTTTTTACAATTAAAATTCTTATATTTCTATAACAAAACTAATACAAAGATCAGACATAAAACAATTAAATCACATTTTAAAAACATTAAAACTAAAAAACACTAAAACAAATAAAACAATCGGATACGCACCTTTAAAACATACCTTTCATATTATTAAAAGTTGCATTAATCTTTTATAAATAATCTTATATATATATATATATATATATATATATATATATATATATATATATATATATATATATATATATATATATACATATATATATATATATATATATATATATATATATATATATATATATATATATATATATATATATATATAGGAGGAAGTTTGTTAACGCGGGACTTAAAAACTTAAAGAATTGAATGAAAAAGCAAGACCTCAGCGGACATCAGGTTCCACATTGTAGAAACTCTAGGGATAAAAGAACGAAAAAAGTGGAAAGTTCAAAGCCGAGTATAGAGATGCATATGTGCTTTGCCACGATTTTCTCTGTTGGCAACTGTAAGTGAAGAAATTATACTGTACAATTCCTCCGAGCAGAAGCTGTTCAAGTGCATTTAAAGAAGCGACAGATCGCCTAGAGCCTGACGTCGAGATATTTGATTTTTAACATTTTGAGATTACCTTAACTAACTCAGTTTCAACAAAATTCGAATGTTAAAATTAAAAAACAGTCTTAGGTACATCAAGTTCTTTCTAAGCAATGGTAATATATCATAATAAAAAAGATTTGAACGCCTCTGACCTTCTTTGTAATTTGTTCGTCACAGTCTTTACTTTCCCATCTAGAGAAAGTAAGCAATTCCCGCATTGTGTTGTTAGCAGGTATTTTCTTGGGGCGGAAGTTTCGTTTTACTAATTTTCTTCATAATGAGAATAAGGCTTAACCTAAAACCACGTGTTTCTAATTAAACGTACCGCCACAATCCCGAAAGTAGTTTAAAGACACGAGTTGTTTGTTTAATATCTTTAGAAGCAAACAACCTGCTTTAAAAGATATAACTTTTGTTACAAACCATATTTAATAATATTTATTCAACACTTACATATAATATCTACATAATTGATCAGATTTTGAGGATATAAAGTGTACTATAAGTCACTAGTGAGCTAAAGTACCCTTTAGCTCACTAGTGACTTATACTAATTCTTTATTACTTCCAACATTTCACAATTAAAAAAATAACATAAAACAACTAATATATTATACTACAATTTATTCGTGTTTATATTAACAGTAATTGTTATATTAGATTTATCTTGGACAACGTTACATTGTGCGGAGTGTTCTTCAGGAAGTCTTTCAGCACTAGTACTTGCCTTGGTGCGCTCTTCACCCTGTATTCGTCTTGCAATCTCAAACTTGTTAGAGATGCAATCTTCTAAATATCCTTCTGCCACGGTAGAAGACTTCCACCCGCCATGGCGTTTAAGGTTGGTGATATCGACCCCAGCGTTGACTAGAAGTGTCGCTGAAGAACGCCGCATGCTATGACCACTATATAAGATTTCATCAGGTAGTTGCAAATAATGAGCAACTACTCTCGGAATTTTCAAAATTTTATTTATTCCCACGCATTGCCTAGTGCATTTGCCTTTTGAAAGTTGACAAAAAATCTTTTGTGAGGCGTGTTCTCTGGCCTTAGGGACACATATTTTCTAAATAATTCAAGCACATTTACCAAAAATCCTTCTTTTAAAATTGTAAAGCTTCTCGATTTGTTCGTCTTGGTATCAGGTATAGAAACTCTACTATATCTTCAATACTTAAGCGAGTTAGTTCGTCACAACGGCATGCACCAGCGATTCCCAATATCAATGCAACCTATAAAAATCCGAACAGATAAATATTTAATACCAGAAACTAAAGTAAATTCATACCTTTGACATTAAGTGCTCGTCGTCAGGTGCCTCAGCCAAAAATTTTTCGATGTATTGCCTCTCCAGAATTTTTGCCTTTTTCGGTTTGAAATTTCTTGAATTGCTCTTCAAATAAGCGACAACTTTTCCATACCTCCCTATATCCACGTTCTTATATACTTTTAAGGTCGTTTTTATCATTGAATACTTGGTCCACATTGATGAGGGAGCAACTTTTTCGATAAAAACAGAAAGTAAGCCATAATAACATCTTCATTTATAGTACCAACTCCTCGCCTTTTCCTCCATGCTTCAAAATCTTCAAATTCTTTATTGTACGTTAGTTTTCACTTCTCTGGAATTAAACTGCATGTCGCTACCGCAGCTTCTTCCAAAATTTCCGCAGGAACTTCACAATTTTCCATTTCGCAAAGCATTTTTATGTTTGTCTATAAAGTTGTTTACTAAACAAACCCGTAGTTACCAACAAAATGCATTACAACCAAACAAGCTTGCTTTCCAAAAAATACAAAATTTTGTTGCTGGTGTTGACAATGACAAGTAACAAATAATGGATGACGTTTTCAAATTATTTTCGATATTAAAAACGATTTATACGAAAGTGTTGGATAAAATTTTGTATTAGACACGTGAGTTATTACATATAAGTCACTTAAGAAAATTACCTCTCTCGCCCTTCGGGCTCGAGAGTTAAACTTTTCTTGAGTGACTTATATGTAATATAACTCACTTATCTAATAAATAACTATTCTTTTATTAAGAGTGATAGTTTTTTAAAAAGAGATTTTTGGTTTCTAATCAATATATGTTTTTTTAAATTTCTTTTTGTTACTATATTTAGTATAGTATGCAGTTTTATGATGCAGAATCAGCGTCAAAATATTACCAAAGTGGTAGCTCAGTTCCCAAGCGGACGTCTCTTGTTAGTCATTTTTGGTCATATTTGGTTAGCAAGACGTCATAAGATGATGACAAAATGACGTTAAAATGACCTTTCTAAGTCACAGAGAAAAGACGACCCGTTAATGACGTCATAATGACGTTTTTAAGATGACGAAAAATTGACGCATATACTTTTTTTAAAGCTAAAATGATACGATATTTTATTAAGTAAAATTATCTTTATCTTCAAGGTTTTTCTTTAAAGCTAATTGAGATTATCAACCGCAGAATGGTCTCGAGCTATTTTGGTTCTCATTGGTACGGTGTAGGCGATAACAACAAGCTCCAAAAAATTTCTATAAGAAGCGAAGATGTTAAATAAATGTATTAGTAGTTTATTGTCCATTACGCCATCTATCGGTAAAGTATTTTCCTATTTCAATTTTGTAAAATTATTAGTCTTATTTTTCTGTCATATGATTTTTCAATTGGATTTTGACACGAATCATATAATGTCACAAACTTTTTCTGTCGGGTTTTCTTAGCATGACGTCATTGTATTTTTATGAGTTAGTATGACGAGAAAATAACGTAAAAAAGACATCACTTTAACAACGTCAAAAACACGTCATTAAAATGACGTCATAATTTTGGTCTGATGACGTCCTATGACCAAAAAATGACGTCAGCTTGCTCCTTGGGTTGTGGCTACTCAATGTTTATTCACTCTAGAATTGGGTCGCCTCCATCCGTACTCTGCGCAGGGTATACGCCGCACTGTGGAAAAGTGTAAACGTGAGTTAACTTTACCTTCAAACTTATAGTAAGAACATTTTAAAAGCGCAAATTCGGTACCCTTTGAAAATAATACAAAAAACATAAAAAAGCCGCCTGCAATCGGACTATTTTATACAAAGGCGCCGCTATCCTTTACAGCGACGCGCCGATACACTATGGGATAGAAATCCATTATTTTGGCGAAAAAGCAACTTTGAAATTTTAATGGCTCATGCTGTGTATATGACTGTACTGTAGATATGATGACTTCTATTGGGGTAATGAGAAACTTGAAAATGTATTTTAAGTAAACATAAATATACAACATTTAATCTACTTAGTTTATTATAAGCCTTGTTTACTAAAAAAGTAAAAGAGTTTAAATAATAAGAGCTATTGTTGTGTTTCCGATGATGTCTCGCGAAGTCTCGCTACTTTTGTCAAGGATTTTTTTACTTTTTTCTTTATCAGTTTTTGTACTTACAATTGCCTTTCTACTTTTTGCTACTTCTGAGTGTAAGGACAGATACAAGATTTTTTTATAATTTACAAGTTTTTCCATTTTAAAATTGAATATGTTTTGTTCTGCACTATATATCTTAAAAGATAAAAGCATTCTGATGAAAGATATGGATTCTACAGAATCTACCCAACAAAACAGTGTTTTTTATTTATTTTATACGTTATAAAATAAAAAAAGTTGGGAAGATGTATCTCCATTACGCTTCTAAGAATAATTTAAAATTATTTTTCAGATTTGGATGGTCATATTTCCGAAACTAATTGAGATAGAAACACCAAATGTAGTATTTTTTTAACCATTTTAAAAGATTTTTTTGGTGGTGATATAATATTCAGGGTATTCCATTTAAAAAATCATACCTTTTGTCGTACCCTGTATATCATAGGAGATAATAATCATCGGATTACTAATTAGAATACTACCAAATTAACCAAATAAGCTGACATTTTAGTTTATTTTGTACAATAAAAATAATAATGTTAAGGGGGTGTAAATTTATAATAACATATAATAAGTTTTAGGTTTCCAAAAAGCATTTGTAATAATTTATAATATTTTTCCAGTAAAAAGCACCTCATTATAAGTTAGATTGGCAAGTTTCAGAATTTTGACCAAAAAATTAACTTTTATCCCATAGTGCGATGACCAGCTGCATCAACCGGCATATCATAAAAGAAATATAGCAAAGGCGGCTGCGAAGACAAGCATGCCGATTTATTTGCTTTAAACTTTTTGTGACCTTTTTTCTTATCAGAGAGCACCGAATTTACATTTTTAAACTGTTCCTTCTATACTTTTGCAACTTTTCCACATGCGGCGTATACCCTGCGCAGAGTACCGATGAAGGCGACCCAATTCTCGAGTGAATAACCATTGAGTAGCTACAACTGAGTAGTCTATTACCCGTAAGTGTATTTAATGTAAGTTAAAAGTATTTTATTTCACAAGCATTTAAAGTTTGATATATATTATTAAGCTGTTTAATAAATATTCTAACCTTTAAATTAAAACGTCAAAATTTTTGATTTGGTTTAGTATATGTCACAATACACGACCTGTCCTAATCTCGATATGACGTCACGTGATGTGACGAAACATTCAACAATCCTGCCATGAACTATATCTAATATCACCTATTTTAAAATACTGTTATAAACGTTCGTTGTAATAGGACATTTTATTTTGTAAAATAATATACACCTTGAGCCAAATAAAAAGGTACACAGGCACTAGGTGGAAAGGAGACGGTCTTAAGTGTGTAAAACACTATCAGGTAAAGATTAGACAAAGAAGATGACGCATTTAAATATTTTTCCATGTTTGTTTATACATGTCCTTCAATATTTGTATATACACGGTGTCTCTAAAAACTACAAGAGTGAATGATTTTAAAGATACAAGGTATTAAAAATTCAAGCTGGTTTTAGTTTTTAATAAATATTGTTTTTAATAGGTATTAAAAATTTGGTCTATTCACTTCAAGTAAAGCCATGGTAGAGAAATTTAAATCGTCTGGCGCACCCGCATTTTTTACTTTCGGCGTTACTTTTGGCATTTATTTTGTTTTGATTTAAAAAAATTAAAACTACATGAGACACCAGAGTTCTTGTGTTGTAAATTACAAGCAAAAAAGTTAGTGCAAATTTTAAAATTTTCCAATTGCCAAATGAAAAATAAACCAATAATCAGATTCTATTATATTTAAATTTATATGTTTTGCTATTTCTGACATACGAATAAAAACATACTCTTGACGGCCTAAAGTAGTTCATATTTTTGTTCGGCGCAGCAGTCACACTTATAGCGAATACTGCTAAAAGGGGGTTTGGAGAGGTAAAAAATTAGAATCTGCTATCAATTTTATTGTGAACTCCAAAGGGAGCCACCTGGTATCAGGGTATAGCTGTCCCAAGGTTAGCATTTGGCGTCTACCCAATAGAGAACCATAAAATAAATTAAATAAATAAATCCGCCTAACCAATCTAAAATAAATCTTCAATACAGCTGTATTAAAGGTAACTTATTGTCAAACAAACATCTAAATAAATTATTCCACAACTCAAAACCTCTTAAGTAACAAATATATAATATACGTTATGTGAAACCTTTATCCCATATAAAACACAATTCTGGATAAATTTTCTCTTGTATCATACATATTTTAGTCTGCCTGGAGTGGCAAAACCTAATGGAGTAGGTCATTTATTATATTTCTTATACACGTTGAAACCTAATAGTTCCGAAGTATACTACATAAACTCTCTTTACGCCATTACCCCTTTAAATTTATTTACACTCTGGGATCCCATAAACTAAATATAATTAATTTTTCAAAAAAAGAAAAATATACAGGGTGTCCAAGAATCTCTCGGATTCATATAGAACACATAAAAATAATGTGACAAGTTTATATAAAATATTTTCCCAAGTCCTCTCTATAGAGATATGTGCCCTTAAAGGACGCCACAAGCTTATATTAAAGGATTTCGTAATATAACTTTTTAATAAACAATAAATATATTTCTATTATTTTTAGATGTGATAATAAACTAAATATGTTTAAAAATTATTAGTTATTATTCTTTTTTAAAAGCTAAATTCTTAAAATGTGTGGTTATTTGTCAAGCCCGGCAACGCCGCCAGGTTGTTTCTACTCTAACGTAAACTAAACATGAATGAACCCTTCCTGACGCTTGCGAGTGACGCCCTCCTTGTCGTTGGTTTCTGCCATTTGACAATATGGCCAGTGGCGTAGCTAGAGATATCGGGGATCTTAAATAACTTTTATATTACGTGGTATAAGAAAATCATTTTTTAATATAATAAATACCAGTTAGGACTTTTTAAATGGTATCCTTATAAGACATTTGCCTTCCTTAGTTCGCCAGGGGCGGACTAACCCTTACACAAAAGTACTAATTATTTTTACACCCTGTATAATAAAAAAATAAAATAATATTTTTAATTGCTTAAACCCTTAGCTAAAAAAGGTACCTTTGTTTGATATCGATAAAGTGAAGTATTTTCGAGAGAAACAACATTTGGTTAAATAAAAATAAAGTTGTATTTAACAATTTTGTTTGTCGGTTCGACATTGGCTTAGATTATGGGATCCTGTACAAAATTACTTTTTTGTTTTGTGAAAATAAAGAAAACCTTTTTTTTATAAGTTTTTTTACTACCATTTTTAACAGAATAACTATTTTTTTAGATGTTATTACTAAACAAAACCTTGTTTTTGTTAAACACGCTTTAATTTATCGACTTCTAACAAAAGGACCTTTTATTTTAGCTAAGGATCTAAGCTACCCAAAAATACCTATTTCATTTCATTATTATACAGGGTAGAAAAATAATGACACTATTTCGTAAGGGTTAGTCCGCCTCTGGCGAACTAATGAAGGCAAATATTTTAGAAGGATACTATTTTAAAGAATCCTTACTTATATTAGTATTTATTTTATTCAAAAATTATCAAAGTTATTCCAGAAAAACCGATTTCCAGCGGCATTCTTTAAGGGTACATATTTTTGTAAATAGGGGCTATGGAAAAAAAAAATTATAGGATCTTTTCACATTACTTTCACGTATTCTATATGCATCCGAAACATTGCCCACATATTCATGGACACCCTGTATAACTAGTCAACACTTTGGTATTTTGTTAACAAATTTATATGAGAACATTTGGCTAGAAGTACTAAAATTGTTTTAATAACATCCTTTAAAGTTCATATTTTAAAGAAAAATGTTGAATTTGACCAGTGACCCATACATATAGATATACCGCCATGTCTGTACCTAAAGTAAAATAAACATTTATGCACCATCCATTAATTTAACAATAAACAAACGTTAGAGATCGTACGCTTTAAGAAGAACACCGCGACGTCATCGTCTGATATCTGTTCGCTATTCTGTCCCCGCCTACTTAAACTGTCTACAAGTCAAGTGACATAGTTAATTAAAAATAAAAATACTTTTGGTGCATTAAACACCTATTTATTTGGTTTGTTAAACACCAATTTGTCTAGAAGACATGTTCACTGATTTAAAAAATATAAATATTTAAACAAAATAAATATACACTCTCGCCAAAAACCTTCCAAATTATCGCCCTCTTATAAGCGACAATATTATGTTTTTACTACGTCTATGTAATACATTGGCGACACGGTACCGATACCGATGTCATTCAAATGGTCCCGTGGGTCGCTAAGGGGTGGTGGAGCTTGGTAGTCACTCTTTGTTTTGACCTTCGGACAGTGCGGACGTGCGTAAAAGACTACAAAGTTCTTCCCGGAGTGGCGATTAGAGGTGCCGTACGGACGTTTTTACCTTCGGGGATCAAGGAAAGATTCACGCTAAATTGACGGCATCTTTCTTCTGGATTTAAGCGCTGTGAGCAAAGATTCCTATGAGCTGATGGTATCCTGTTTGGTGGTGAACACGAGGTATTTCTCAAATGGCGGAAAATAGATGGGCGTGCCATGGGAACTGTCAGTAGTGAAAGTGAAGGTTATACGTAACACTAGTAGCAGATCTTGGTTTGGCAGCCAACAATTTATGCATTGCACCGATTGAAGAATTATTTTGTTTTCTTTTTGGAATTTCTGGGAGCTACGAGCTCGATTATCCAGATTTTCTGCCGACGAAGCCCTGGAAAGCATAGTCCGGAAGAGGGAGAGGGAGAGTGGTGGATTGGACCTGAAGGGACCAAAACCAAGAAAAAAGAATAGAATAGGAGCTTGGTAGTTATTAAGGTTATGACGTCACGGTGATATTATTGCGGCCTTTAAACTCTACCTGGAAACCTCATACCTCTAGTCATATTATTATTTTTTGGTAACAATTAATGAAAATCACTACACGCCTAAAAACTCACAAATACCAACTTTGGAACTTAGGTAGTTTTAAAGATATTTATACGCTAACGTAGGGGAGACTGGGGAGGGATGATACATTTTTAACAAAACAATTTCTGTAGGTTATGTTTAAAACAACTTTTTTAGTTTAATTGTGCATTCTAAGTTATTTGGGTATTATATAACAAAAATACTACACCCATTCTTATAACTATATCAAATAGAGGGATAAGTTGCATTAATATTTTTAATGTCAAAATGTTTTAAGCCACTCCATACATGGGAGGTTTAATACTTGGTACTGGAAGAAATAATAATAGTTATTTTTGTACCAAGGGCGTAAAACAGCACTTTTACGCCCGCGGCTAAATGTTGCTGCTGTGGGCGTAAAAGGGCTTTACGCCAGAGGTGCAATTTTTTGTACGACTGAAATTATTATACAAGCATTCTCTGCAGTTAGAAGAATATTTTCCAGCTTTTACTGTTTTAAATTGTAATCAGTATACTTTTACCATATGTTTAATTAAATAAATTGTTGCTTTACCAAAAAAAAAAAAAAAAAAAAAAAAATAGGGCACTATTTAATTTTATTATTGTTTTATAAATGTATAAATGCGAGCGTTTATGATACTTTTTGCCCTAGGGCGTAAAAGTGCTATTATACGCCCTCATTTATAAATGCGGGCGTTTTTGATATTTTTTTGCCCTAGGGCGTAAAAGTGCTATTTTACGCCATCATTTATAAATGCGGGCGTTTTTGATACTTTTTTGCCCTAGGGCATAAAAGTTCAATTATACACCCTCAAATGTGGTGTAAAATTGTATTTTACGCCTGGTCGTACAAAAATACATTTTAAAGGATCATTAAAATATTAAAACATTTATTTCTTGCAAATTTTACATATAAACGTTTTTATTGACCTGTTCACACAAGCAGATTCTGTATGACAAAATTTGGAACAGACATGACATCTGATCCAATACTCATGATATTGATTATTTGACCGATCAGTTGTGGGCTCAATATCCATGGGTGTTTCCATTTAATAAGCATCTGCAAGAAAAAAGTATTTTTAATATTAATTACCTTTATAATTATAAAAAAACTAGTAAAATATCTATGGAAGGTTTGATACATGTATCAAACCTCCCTGAATGTTGTGTATCGAGCCTCCCATAATGTCTA
>JACEGR010012441.1:0-11561 GCA_014170235.1 Listronotus bonariensis | reverse complement strand
GTTATCCCATATAACATTTTTGCCGGCGTTGTACATTTAATTTACTGGCATTGCCAACACTCTTTAATGGCAAGGCATTGGCAAAAAGGTATCAAAAAGACGCGAAAGTGGGCAATTGGCCGTTATTAGGCCACGTGTTGCAGATAAAGTGATGGCATCCGTCATTAATAAGTTATTGACAAAAAATGCGTTTAAGATTATGGCATCCATCATTAATAAGTTATTGGCAAAAAGATAACAAAAATACACGAAAGTAGGCAAATGCAGATACTTCCAAGCAGCAAGCTGAAGTCTTATTGACGAAAATTGTCGCATATACTTTTTTAAAAGCTAAAATGATATTTATAAGGTTGCGACATATTTATTTGAAAATTAAAATAGGAAAAACTCCTTACTGCATGCAATTTCCTTGCAATACAAAGTACCATCTCTCGGAACACTGTCCAACTTGGAGATGCAGATTTTTACACTAGCCGAAGATATTTCTTTTAAAGCTAAGTGAGATCACCTACCGCAGACCGCTCTCGAATTATTTTTGTCTAATGGGTACGGTTTAGACGATAAAAAGCGAAGATATTGCAGAAACGTAGTAGTTTATTGTCCATTATGCCATCTATCGGTATGTCAAAAAAACTATTAAATATATATAATATTTTTTATTAACACGTCTTTAAAACTTTTAATAAAGTTTTAAACAAAATGTTTACAGCTCCTAACAGTCTACTTAAATATCTTGCCTTCTCGACTAGCCATCACCAATTAATCACACAACACACACTTATTAGGTAATGAATACATTTAATTATGTCTATTAAAAAACTCTTTTCTTTAAAAAAGAAAATAAAAAGCTAGAAAACCACGTAGAAAACAAATGCACAAAGCGGTCACCTTCGGTCGAAATTAACGTAGTTAATTTTACCATCATTTTATTTTTATTCGCTCCAAAATACATAATAAACATTTTGTTTGACCTAATTTTTATTTGCATGATTTGTAACAATAAAAATGTTATAAAAAGGTCATTTCCTTTAAATTATGTAAAAAACATAAAATAATGTTGTTTAGCCGCCATTATAAATAAAACAGATCAAAAAATTGCTTTAATGTTAGTTAAATACCAATGTTAATAATATGGTTTAAAAAGTATGAATATGCGTTGAAGGTTTGCCTTTAAAAATCCAATATTTATTTGCCTGCAACAAAAAAGCGTGTTTTATTTAATCAGGATTGGTATGCCGCCATTTTTGTATGCTTGCCGGCAATTCGCCTGCATGTAAAATTTATTGGCAATTAAGTGTTTATTTAGGTTTGACTTTTTAATGCGTATAAGATGTTGGCATAATATTGCCACCAATTGCCAATACTTTACCATCAATGCCAATATGAAAAATGTACATTGCCGGCAAATAGTGTTTGCTGGGATGGTTATTATTAGAAATAGAGAATTTTCGTGAAGTGTTGCTACTTTTTTATAAAACGAAAGATGACACTTAAATGCTCTCTTCGTATTGACATGCAGGACTAAGTTTGTTTTTTCCATGTTTTGTTTAAATTTTACAGCAACATCCGAGTTTGACCTATCATAGGTTTGGTTTATATCTTAAAATCGTTAATTTAAAAGAAAATTTAACAACACCTACAAGATTCTACGTAAAAATACTAACTTGTAGCAATTTTCACTCTTTCCGTAAGACTATTAACTTAGACACTAATAAGAGGAGTCCAAAAAAATGGATTTTGCCCTGTATGTCAAAACCGAAGAAAGCCATGTGCACGGAAATTCGGACACTCTGTAGACTTTTAACAATAATTGTAAATAATTTTATTTTAGTATTGCAGCCTTCATTGTTTCCTTGGTGTTTTCTTCAACTGGTAACTGATGATTATATAACTTTTGCATCAGCTATACACATTTGTTTTATAAGTCTGGGAAGATATTTTGCCATAAGAGATCCTTTAAGTAAAAAAATTTGATCCATAGAAAAGTTGGATGGAAAATTGGTTTAGTATGGTTCATTTCCCTTTGTGGCAGTTATTCCTTATTTAATATTAGGTATGAAATAATTTTTAAAATAGCTTTTATTTAATTTATACAGGGTGTTACAAAATTAGCAAGAAAATATAAGAGCAAAATCTTAGACGTGGTGGCACTACCGCGTTGTCTAAAAGGTGCTGTGAAATGCAACTGCATGTTTCAGTGCTTGGACAACGTTGACGGAACAGGGGAACGATGGGTTAAACATCTAATAACCCGACACCCACGGTACTCTGGTATTTAGGCATAGATCTTTGTGGGATGTCAAAAGATAAAAAAATAAAAAAAAATAAAATAAAATCACTTAAAGAAAAAAGGTTTAAACCCTCTAGATCAGGAAAACCAGACAACTCCGGGCCCATTATTTTATAAATATTTTTTATATTTTTGTGAGTACACTATGCCTAATTTTTTTAATAACCTTCTGTAATACCTTGTATTTAATTTTAGCAATTATTTCCGAACAGAAAAATAAACCGCAGTACTGTGTTCAATTATTAGGAAATCTTAAGCCTTATAAGCTCATTCTTTACTCAGAAGCCCTAGTAATGATAATTATGATGATAATTGTCATTACGTCATTTATATTGACCTCTAACATCCTTCGCAACTTGGCTAAAAAGCAACAAGAAAATGCATTGGAAGGTAGTACCGGGTTGGCAAGGACAGTTGGTGGAAAGCAGTAAGTTAGAAATCCTAATAATCTAAGATCCGGCATTAAGAAAAATATACCCTCATCTCTTAATTAAATAAAATGATATTTTCTAGGCAGATTTTAATGTAGTGAATGCAAAGTGAACAACATCTGCCAGCATAGGTCTGCTACAATTAATAATGATTAATTAATTAATAGTTAATTTATTTATAATTATTACCTTTACATGTTAATTGCATAAACCAATGATCAGCGGTGAAATAGCTTAGTTGGTTAGGTAGCAGCTCGATTTTATTCAAATAAATATGGTAGACATAATTTTGCTAATAGACAAGGGACTAAAAATTTAAAAAAATGTTACCCGGTGCGGGATACGAACCCAGGGTGTGTAAAGGTAACAATTATAAATAAATTAACTATTAATTAATTAATTATTATTAATTGTAGCAGACCTATGCTGGCAGATGTTGTTCACTTGCATTCACTACATTAAAATCTACCTAGAAAATAATATTTCATTTAATTAACAGATAAGGGTATATTATCTTAATGCCGGATCTTAGGCTATAAAAATATATTTTTTCGTTACGGGAAAAAAAATTGTACATTTACCAACAGTAATAATAAGTACAAGTAGGGAATTAGGTAGCATTGTGTTAATTTTTTTTATAAAATTTTGTTATATTTTCACTTTAAAATTACAGTGCCAATATCACCCAGGCGTTTGCAAATCAAGTCCAAAGTTGACGGCACCTGTATGCCCATCATCACATTCTTTATTTGTTTCTTTGATTTCTGGCGATTTTAAATTGTGGCACTTTGATCAATTAGCACTTCCACTCTATATTTTATTTCTGTTGACAGGTACTAAAATATAACCTTTCATATTTTTTTTCTTTGGAAAAAAGTGAGTCCTTTTTCCCGGTTATACTTTAACGTAAGTAAAGGTAGATATTTAATTTTACAATATTTTATTATTCAAAACTTACATTTTCTTTATATTTAAAGTAAAATCACATAGTTTTTACCTTTATATTATTCCAAATAACTATAAAACAACCACACTAAGATAGAACACAACTATGAGCCTTGTAAAAATAACTTTTTTCGACGACCATTTAAAAATACCTATTTTTATTTTTTACACAATAATAAAAGTTATATTCTTTTCAAAAAGTATTACTTCTATTAGTTTCAAGTGATTATGATCACTTGACCATGTCACAAATACATGTTTAAATATTAATAAATATTCAGAATGAGTTAGCTCATTGTTGATGGCCACGCTTCAAGCTTTCACGAAATTAATGCTGGAGTGCCACAGGGTTCAGTACTAGCACCAACTTTGTTTCTTTTTCACATCAACGACCTTCTTTCTTCCACAACCAATCCCATTTATAGTTATGCTGACTTTAATCTAGTTATCAGGTTCTCAAACCAATTTCTCAACCCGACTTGGAAAGCAAACGCAGGGCGATCATAATATCTCTTTCACAGGATCTCAATTTGATATTGGATTGGGGCGCCAAAAATCTCATTCAATTTAATGCATTCAAAACACAATCATGTTCCTTGTCGCGAAAAAAATCATCAAACACTCACCCTTTGCTTATGAGTGGCCAGGTTTTGCAGAGCAAGGGCATACTCAACCTTGTGGGCGTCACATTTAAGAATAACCCTAACTGGCATAAACACATTGTATCTATAGCCACCGCAGCTTCAAAAAAGCTTGGATTTCTTTTCCGAGCCAAAATGTATTTTTTCCTTCCAATTTATACACTTTGTATGTCTCCCAAATTCGACCCTCTCTGGAATACTGTTCTCATGTCTGGGGAATGGCATTCCCTACAACCCTCAGAATTCTTGATGCCATTCAAAGAAGAGCTGTTCGTCTTATTAATGATCCTTTACTTACTCAAAGACTATCGCTCTTCTATAGATACTTTTACGGCTTCTGCTCTGACAAATTATCCAGTATAGTGCCTCCTCTTGCAGCCAACAGAGAAACTCGTGGTGCCGCACGTATGCATCCCTATACAGTACAATTGGACAGGCCCCGAACTTCCCATTTCGTTCGTTCTTTTATCCGTAGACTTTCTAGACTGTGAAACCTACTACCAGGGGATGTCTTTCCTTCCTCCCAAATCTTCAAGTTTGTTCGTGTTAACAAACTTCCTCTTACCCTGCTTAAGACACCCACGGTACGTTAGTATTTAGGCTTTGAGCCTTTGTGAATTGTCCAAAGATAAAAAAAAGCCACATAGCCACATAGGTTTTAAAATAAAGTTATCACTTTTAATTCCTTTACTTTGTTCACTGATCATGTGATCATCTTTAGAAAGAATGCAGCTAAAGTACTCAACATAAATTTTGAAGAAAGTTACTTTTTAAAAAGTTTGGCACTTATTTGTCACACTTTAAATTAGTGTGTTGTTTTTTAATTTTTATTTTTAGGATTGATATTAAAAAGAAAAAAGGCAAGATTCCTCAATCTCTACAAAGTGAACAAAAAGCCCTAAGAGTGGTCTGGCTGGTTTCATCTCGCATTTATAATTTCCATGGGCCCATACGCCTTTTTGAATTTGTTTTCTATATACGTCCCACCGGATGCGATAATACCAGGAGTTGTAACCAATATAGTTAGCTACCTGGCTTATGCCAATTCTGTTGTTAATCCTATTATTTATACTATATTTAGCGGAACATTCCGAAAAGATTTTAAACATCTTATCCACTTTAAATATAAAAAGTTGCTTTAAGTCGTAAATTGTTTTTTTTTAAGATCTTTTAGTATTACCAAATTTAAAAAAATCAAATATTATATTATCGATTTTTTAAATTATTTAAGCAAGTAATGATATTAAAAATGCCATAATTTTTACTAAAGGCTCTAAGTATAGTATTAAAAATTCAGCATGTTCCTAATTGTCTCATTTATTAAAAAGAAAAAAACTTTCAAACAAAATTATTGCACATGCTCGGTTTTTCCTTAAGCTCCGATACAAAAATACTTGCATTTAAATGGCCCTATCTCTTTTAATAATTAAGTTATCAAGACAATTAAAAAGAAAATGTAAAGGAAAGATGAAGCTATAACTCTATAACTTTGGCATAATCCTTGTTATTTTCTGTTAAAGTTACGCACACATACGTCGGCATAGGACGGACGGTACGGATCAGAAAAATGGTTTTAATGAAATTAAACGAAGCACTGCAGTAGCGGCTATTCAGGTGTAGTAAGTGAAGTGCCACTTCACCAAAAATAAATAATAAAATATAAAAAAACATATTACTATTATTCAATTCATTTTTCTCATTTCTATTCCTTATTTGTAAAATTCGCCATGAAAAATCTAGCACATAAATTAACCGCTAGCGCGAGTCGCTTTCCTCCGCTTTCGGCAACGCGACATCGCAATTCGCCATCAGCAAGTGTATTGCAAATATAAAACGGACCGAAGTATACACCTCATGCAGAGTTTTGTTTATGCATTGACGCTCCGTTGCCATGACAACGCTATCCTTGCTGACGGCCAGAATCGCGGGTGGAAGTATCAGGTGTATTGCTTGGTAAATCGCTAGCCATAAAAAGATAGTATAGGTTTTGGTCGTTTCGTTGGTTTTCACGTATTATTTTGGTTGTTTCCGTTTAAGTATTATTCGCGACAGTGATTTTTCACAGGAAGAAATTAAAAGACAGTACAGAGCACTTCTCTATAAAATATTAAATCATATTTTGATGGAAATGGAAGTAAGATTCGAAGATTGTTACAAACTACAATTTTTTTGTCTTGCTGATACTGCAAAGTTTGGCCAGTATAACCAAACTGTTTTCATCGATTCTTTTCAAAATTTATTGGAGATATATGCCGAATCATTTTCAAAAAATCAGCGGCTTAAAAATTAACTTGACCTAATATTTGCTGGTTTAGGTTTATCCTTTCTGTTAATGTGTTATAAAATTAAAAACATAACTTCATATAGAAAAATTATTTATAAATAATGAATTTTATAATAAACAAATGGCAATTAAGCCAACTTCTCGGTGTTGTAAGAGATAAAAATATTCATTTATTTGTTAACTAAATAATGGCACAAAATATTTTGGTGCTCTTTTACTAGAAAAAAGATATAAACGCGTTGATGTGCCAGAGACCGGTTTTATTTAGCTTATTTAGCAACTAAATGTACTAAACTGCGCCCAGGCGGACACGTTACTCCGAGCGCTGTGTCTTACGCCGAGTTTCCGAACATACTTCTACCTTCTGCGGTCTTCCAGGCTAAATAAAACCGGTCTCTAGTACATTAAAGGCATTTATATCTTTCTTCTGCTAAGAGAGCACTAAAATTTTCCTGTGCCGTAATTTAGTTAATAGGTTAACGAATGTTTTTACATAAACAAAATTCTAAACACCAAGAAGGTAGGTAACTTTTTATTTGTTTATTATAAAACTAATTATTTAAAACCATTTTTTTTACGTAAGTTATGTTTTTTTCTATTCCTCTACTATTTCTTAGCCCACAATTTAATTTTTATTAAAATCCAGTAATTGTTCGCTGATATATTGTGATATACAAAAAAAGTATTCGAAATTTTTAATCGACTGATAATTTTTGAAAAATTAAAATTTTAAAAATCCGTTTCAGGGTATAACTTCCAACCTGAACAGAGTAACTTGTGGTATCGTACGTATGCATCCCTACAAGATCCAGCTGAACAAGTCCTGAACTTCTTACTTTGTTCGTTCTTTTATTCCTAGAGTTTTTAGATTGTGGAACCTGCTACTCGCACACACACAAGTCCCGTGTCAACAAACTCTTTCTTATCTTGCTTAAGACTCTCACGGTACGTTAGTATTTAGGTTTTTAGCCTTCGTGGTTTGTCCAAAGTTAAAAAAATATATAAAGCTATCAGAGAGTTGTATTTTTCAGCGCTAAATTTAAATAGATACATCAATTTTAGCCCATGACTGCAACCATATCAATCATATCATTATAGAATCAGTTTCGTGGTTACGAAAATTTGTAATAAATCCGCGAGTGGCTTCGACTTTAAATTTTTACTATTAAATACTTCTAAATATAGACCTGCAACAAATTTTGATAGTCCAAAAAATTTGCGTAAAAGAGTTATGAGCTATTAAGCATGCCTATGCGCTTTCTCGGGGTAAAAGTTGCAAAAGAATTCGCGAAAGTTTTAAATTATAATTTTCTTATTTTAAATATTTCTAAATAAAGCTTTCAAATAAATTTTAATAGTCATAAAATTTTGCGCATTAAAGGTATGCAATAATAAATAATGCACTCGGCCACCTCCTAATTTTAGTGGCCAAAACCAATTTCGTGGTTACGAAAATTTATAATAATCCGCGAATGGCTTCGAATTTAATTTCTTACTTCTACTTGCTAAGATTAAATACCAGAGTATTTAATCTTAGTGAAGAGTGGATTAAATTTAATATTTTTCAAGTTTTATGTTTATTTTTTATAAAATGTGGTGAAATTGGAAATTGTATATCTTGGAACATGCCCACTTATTAAAAAAAAAATAAATGAAAACGTATTACCAACATCAAAGAATAGTTATTTATTAGATAAGTGAGTTATATTACATATAAGTCACGCAAGAAAAGTTTAACTCTCGAGCCCGAAGGGCGAGAGAGGTAATTTCTTTAAGTGACTTATATGTAATAACACACGTGTCTAATACAAAATTTTATCCAACACTTTCGTATAAATCGTTTTTAATATCGAAAATAATTTGAAAACGTCATCCATTATTTGTTACTTGTCATTGTCAACACCAGCAACAAAATTTTGTATTTTTTGGAAAGCAAGCTTGTTTGGTTGTAATGCATTTTGTTGGTAACTACGGGTTTGTTTAGTAAACAACTTTGTAGACAAACATAAAAATCCTTTGCGAAATGGGAAATTGTGAAGTTCCTGCGGAAATTTTGGAAGAAGCTGCGGTAGCGACATGTAGTTTAATTCCAGAGAAGTCAAAACTAACGTACAATAAAGAATTTGAAGATTTTGAAGCATGGAGGAAAAGGCGAGGAGTTGGTACTATAAATGAAGATGTTATTATGGCTTACTTTCTGTTTTTATCGAAAAAGTTGCTCCCTCATCAATGTGGACCAAGTATTCAATGATAAAAACGACCTTAAAAGTATATAAGAACGTGGATATAGGGAGGTATGGAAAAGTTGTCGCTTATTTGAAGAGCAATTCAAGAAATTTCAAACCGAAAAAGGCAAAAATTTTGGAGAGGCAATACATCGAAAAATTTTTGGCTGAGGCACCTGACGACGAGCACTTAATGTCAAAGGTATGAATTTACTTTAGTTTCTGGTATTAAATATTTATCTGTTCGGATTTTTATAGGTTGCATTGATATTGGGAATTGCTGGTGCATGCCGTTGTGACGAACTAACTCGCTTAAGTATTGAAGATATAGTAGATAAAGGCCAGTACATATATGTTTCTATACCTGATACCAAGACGAACAAATCGAGAAGCTTTACAATTTTAAAAGAAGGATTTTTGGTAAATGTGCTTGAATTATTTAGAAAATATGTGTCCCTAAGGCCAGAGAACACGCCTCACAAAAGATTTTTGTCAACTTTCAAAAAGGCAAATGCACTAGGCAATGCGTGGGAATAAATAAAATTTCGAAAATTCCGAGAGTAGTTGCTCATTATTTGCAACTACCTGATGAAATCTTATATAGTGGTCATAGCATGCGGCGTTCTTCAGCAACACTTCTAGTCAACGCTGGGGCCGATATCACCAACCTTAAACGCCATGGCGGGTGGAAGTCTTCTACCGTGGCAGAAGGATATTTAGAAGATTGCATCTCTAACAAGTTTGAGATTGCAAGACGAATACAGGGTGAAGAGCGCATCAAGGCAAGTACTAGTGCTGAAAGACTTCCTGAAGAACACTTCGCACAATGTAACGTTGTCCAAGATAAATCTAATATAACAATTACTGTTAATATAAACACGAATAAATTGTAGTATAATATATTAGTTGTTTTATGTTATTTTTTAATTGTGAAATGTTGGAAGTAATAAAGAATTAGTATAAGTCACTAGTGAGCTAAAGTCTATAATTCACTAGTGAGCTAAAGGGTACTTTAGCTCACTAGTGACTTATAGTACACTTTATATCCTCAAAATCTGATCAATTATGTAGATATTATATGTAAGTGTTGAATAATAGTTATTTATTAGATAAGTGAGTTATATGTAATAACTCACGTGTCTAATACAAAATTTTATCCAACACTTTCGTATAAATCGTTTTTAATATCGAAAATAATTTGAAAACGTCATCCATTATTTGTTACTTGTCATTGTCAACACCAGCAACAAAATTATATATAAATCTATAATTCACTAGTGAGCTAAAGGGTACTTTAGCTCACTAGTGACTTATAGTACACTTTATATCCTCAAAATCTGATCAATTATGTAGATATTATATGTAAGTGTTGAATAATAGTTATTTATTAGATAAGTGAGTTATATGTAATAACTCACGTGTCTAATACAAAATTTTATCCAACACTTTCGTATAAATCGTTTTTAATATCGAAAATAATTTGAAAACGTCATCCATTATTTGTTACTTGTCATTGTCAACACCAGCAACAAAATTATATATAAATCTATAATTCACTAGTGAGCTAAAGGGTACTTTAGCTCACTAGTGACTTATAGTACACTTTATATCCTCAAAATCTGATCAATTATGTAGATATTATATGTAAGTGTTGGATAAAAGTTATTTATAAACTGTATATCTATCTCCTTGTTGTTCCAAAAGTTATATAAAGCTTTATTTATTTAAGGTTTGAAAGAGATTGGTACTCAGCAGGGACGAATTATTACTTAGGGAACGATGAAAATTTAAAATAACTTCTTAAAGCGGATTATTCTACAGCGTTGTAAATATAATGACGATAAGGTATAAGTGCCAAAGTTTTGTATAACTTGCCTTATGTGAGGAAGGTGGATAAGTATTTTTAAGGAGTATTAGCAAAGTTGTGATATCGCTTGTTTTGAAAACTTAATTTAGAAAGACAATTTGTAATAAACCCTAAAGTACAGGGTGTTCGGTTATATTTTGAACGGGATCTACACACTTTATTGTTTGAGACACAAAAATATTTTAAATACAGATGTTTTAGGGTTTTATAAGAACCGCCAGGATTTGCTAAAAAATATACAAATGACAATCGTAAAGTAAAAAAATAAACACCTTGTAATACCTAGTAAAGAACAAAATCAGGGTGAAAAACTAGGAAGAAAGTTTGTTAAGTGAAGTTTATCATGCCCGACTTGGTCAATAGCATTAGGTAAGATTTGGGTTTGACAATGAAAAAAAAATATCCCAAGTTTTTTTGACAAGGAAGTAGAAGTGTTACTGCCATTTGAGTAAAGATTTATTTTTGAGATTAGTAAAACGATCTCTGGCTTTAAAAATTACTTTATTGATTTCTTGCCTCAATGCTGGTTTTTTACCTTTTTGAACTAGAATTTTGTGAAGTACATATGATTATGTCTGGTAGAGTTTAGAGTTGGAAATATAACTAATCTGTTTAAAATACGCTTGACAAGCCAGATAAGTAGGTTATTTCCATATTATTATCTTACCCAAGTTACTGACTAAAGGTTTCTAATATTAGTTAATTAATAGTTCAAGTATAAGTGACATTTTTGTCCTGGCAAATAATTTTCATTTGTTTCTCTAAATATGGACTTTCTGTTATTTTTTTGGCCAGGCCAAATTGACAAAATTTGAAAATGTATCTATCAGGCAGTATGGATTTTGCCACAAAAGATCTACAGCAGATCTTCTTTCCTT
>JACEGR010012440.1:0-11561 GCA_014170235.1 Listronotus bonariensis | reverse complement strand
TGTCAAATCTAACCTACTTTAAGATCTCATACATATTTGGATTTGGTACAGAACTTGGCACTCATTTAGATATCCCTTCTTTTGCGGCGAAGCCCACAACCAAGCATAATTGTAGTTTTAAACTTGGCTCACCTTTTTTACATTTATGTTTTTGGTGGGATAAAAATAACTGCAAAATATTATTAATCGTGACTAGCCATGTAACACTTGACAATAGCCCATAAATAATTATTTGTGTTTTTACTTTTAATCCTATCGCAAAAAATGCTATGATTAAATTTGTCAGAAAAAACGTTTTTCAAAAAATCCTTGTCTAAAAATGGTTGCCATTTAAAATCTGGAGGTGGTTGGAAAATAAAAATAGGTATAGACGTTGAAATCAAATAAGAGAATCATAAAAGTTATCAAGTCTTCGTTGGCTCCAAAATTTTATTACTCCACTTGTCGGCGCCTTTTTGTGCTGATAGTAGAACAAAGCGGCGCGGTAAGAAGCCGCAATAATGACTTTTAACAAAAAAAAGTTTTTTAGGTCTTAAATTTAAAAATTTTCGGAAAATAATCTACGCATATCTTTTCATTTGGTTGGTCATAATATGAATTTCTACGGCACTGGTACTTCCTAACAAGACAAAGCATTCAAAGAAGGTAATTGAAGGTTTGTCCATTTGTGTTTAGTGTGCTGTATGACTATTGTTGAGATGATAGCTGTGTTATGGCATTATTTAAAGAGGACGGTCATAACACTTATGAGGATAAACTCACATGTTTCAACAAGAATATTTTTTATATCTGTTATATTTGCTATT
Organism: Listronotus bonariensis; assembly: GCA_014170235.1. Taxonomy (NCBI): domain Eukaryota; kingdom Metazoa; phylum Arthropoda; class Insecta; order Coleoptera; family Curculionidae; genus Listronotus; species Listronotus bonariensis. Next base: position 10,755 of record JACEGR010012440.1, on the reverse strand, counting down.
TTCTGCGCAAGCTACAAAATCATTTTACTGAATGTGGTAAACAATGATTTGTCAGTGATGTTAAAACAATTTTGTCATTTATATAGAGTGGCCCAGGATAGGTATTACAAGGGGACAAATGGACCAGACATTTTTAAATTCCTAATTGGCATATTGGGTAAACTGGTCGCATGATCCAGAAGTAATAAATACAAAATTGGACTCCGATATATACAGGGCGAGTTATAATTAAAAATATGAAAAATGACATGGAGTAACGAACTTTTATTTTTTTAAATAGAACAACGTTTTAAAAGTAAATGTTGTAGAGAACTTAATTTTATGTAAGAATTTAAAGTTAAAGCATTTAACTGCAACTATTGCTAATTTTTTTATATGCATAAATTTAAAACTTATATACTTGACACAATAAAGTTTTGATGCGTACTATAAAATAAAGAAACTTTTTCTTACTTAAATGCTTTAACTTCAAATTTTGACATAAAATTCAATTCCTTAGGTACAACATTTACTCATACGACTTTATAATATTAACGAAAAAATAAAAGTACTTGATTCTTTGGTATTTTTATATTATTGCTTATAATATGCCATGTTTAATACCAATGTGAGTAAAGTTTGTATTTTTTAGCTTTAGATTATATGGGCAGTTTTCCCAAAATGCCGATATTAAATTTCAAAATTGTTTGTCCATTTGTCCACTTGTAACACTTATCCTGGGATACACTGTATATGATTGTCATTTCTTTTTGTTCTAAAGGGTAAATTGATAACACCGGCAAACAAAAAAATTTGATGTGCACCGGACCCGACCCATCTACGGAATTGGTACCCGTAGTGACTTGAAATTCGGATTTAGAGGGTCGAAAAACATACCCGTAGATAAGTCGCGTCCGATACACATCAAACTTTTTTGTGTCCCAGTGTAAGTTAACAGTTATGTTAGGTTAAAATAAAGTATGAATAGTTATTTATTATACAAGTGAAAACGCTTTAGATTTTATCTCGAGGTTGTGTTGTCCCTGACGCGAAGCGGCGGGAAACAATAAACCGAGAGATAAAAATCTAAAATTTTTCCCGTGTATAATACACAATTTTTTCTGTGATAAGAAGAAACGACGCCTTATTAGTAAAAAAAAACATAAGATTAAAGTCAGAAAATTAATCATCTAAAGTCTGAAGTTTCAAACTGGTCGACTGGTATATTTTAAAAAACAATTAAACTACTTACTATGAAAACCCTTAAGGAAATTATTTAGTATCTGTCAATGTAATATTGTAATTTTACGAATTAAAATTAAAAAGGTAAAAATAAGAGCAATTGTTTAGTAGTTATTTAAAATAATTATAAAGCTTTAGAATTTTTAACTGGACTTCTAATACAAGGAAAATGTAAGTTCTGTATAATAAAATATTCTAAAATTAAATATTTACCTTTACTTACGTGTATGCATGTATGTTCGAAAAAAAAGTACTCACTTTTTTCTCGTGGGGAAAAAATATATTTTTAAAAATTCACATTTTAGTACCTGTTAATAGAGATACAATGTCAGATTTTTTTCACGTCATGGAAAAAGCTTTTTCCTCACCATTTTATAAATTCTGATTGTTTGTTTGTCTGTTAAAAAAAAATTAAACTGATCAAATTTTTGTAACTAATTAAAGATTGCTGCATTGTTTAGTAAATATTTAAAAATAAAGATTAATTATTTAAAATTAATTAGCATTTTACTTTTATTTGCATCATATGGCAAAAAGTCTCATTGAAGATATGTTCTATACTGGTTAGGCGGATTCATTTATTCGATGGTAATTGTTTGGGTACACGCCTTAATCTAGGAAAAATGGGACCTCTTCGGTCCTGGTCCCGGGGTATAGCGAGCCAACCCTGTTCAGCCCTATTGACTCCTATGTACTGGCCGGTCGCCTGAAACAAAATTTTTAAAAAACCAAAAAAACCCAAAAATTCTAATTAAAATTTGACGTTTTTGTCAAGATAAAACTAAGTAAAATAAAAATTTAAAAGTTAACTAATATTTAAGTTTAAAATTTAAAAAAAAAAATAAGCTTTGAACTTTAGGAAATTCTGATAATATATTTGACATTGTCACTCATGGCACTAATGAACACCCTGTATTTATGCATCAATATCATATCTTAAATTCAAAAAATAATAGGGGCAGGGAGGCAATAAAGAAATGCATTGTATGTCGGTCTGTCGGATTCTTATAAAAGTTTTCTCTCACAATTTTTTAAACCTCACTCGAAGTTCTTTACTTCCAAATATTAAAACTCAGTAATCGGGTCAAGTACTTGATTATTTATGTAAGTTTGACTATAAAATATAATTAATTTTCTTTTAATTTCTATTTAATTGTGGTTTACGCTAAAATGACCTTCAGTTTTTTTAATGATTGGTTATTATTTTAAATATCACACTTCAATGCTACGTAGATTAAGAATTTTGCCCAAGAAAAACCTGCTATAATTATGATATACGAGGTGGGTTAATAATAATTTCCTTAAAATTGAAACTATTATACAAATTTATTAAGGTCAAAATTAGTTTCTATAAGCCTATATTATGTCCTAAAATCATTTCCCTGTTGTTAAAGATTTATTAAATTAATTTCTTCTTAAAAGGGTCGTTTTGGTCGACACGAACATCAAATGGTTATTGGATCAAAATTTTAAGTAAAAAAATATGTAATCAAGCAGGTGGTTTTTAAATGGTTAAATAAAAAATTGTTTATAATTTAACATATATTGGGATGAACGGATGTAATTTCGACGCAGAAGTTATTATGCAAATTTTGCAGCGGGTAAACTCGACGCACTAGCGAAGGGTTCATGGTAATGCTGCAGGTACCTGTACCGGAGACAATTTGATTAGCAGGTTACGAAATTCTTCAATCCTTGATTTTGAATATCTATTTAATGGTTAGATTTATCTAAAAAATAGAATAAATCTTTTTGTAGAGAATTAAATTTAGGTTTAACTTAGGAATTAAAAAAAAGCGTTGACTAACCAGAACTAACCATGACTCCCACCTATATTCTGTCTTCAGTGAAAAATTTTTGAGTAATATCAAGTATCAAAACACCTCAAACCGAAGACATAGTAAAGGTGAGGGGGTCATAGTTCTAGTTAATTAAATCTTTTTTTTCCTAATTAAACCATTCTCTTCCTCTTACCTAAACAAAACTACCAAACTACCTGTACCTAAATATGCGTCAAAAATACCTGTTGAATTTCGGACCTTTCTTTGGCATAGGTAAAAAAGGTTATTATGCGTCGCGATTACCACCGCCGATTTGAATATGAACCAGTAACCTATTGTAGGTAAAGTGGTGACCAGCAGCGGCTGGTAATGGCCAATTTGGTGGGTTAACCATTGTTAAATATATTAATATACAGTGTGTCTACGTAAGTTGGCGGCATAACAGAAAGTTTTTTATTATTAATTTTACGAAAAAACGTTACTTCTTATAAAAAGTTCTGCATGGTCCAAAACCTAAAATGCAATCATTAGATATCAAATTGTGTCAGTCATGTACGAGGTTTGGCCAAAAATGTAATTGTTGCTCAAAAGTAAAGTAGGGTAGGGCGGGGCTAGTTGAGCATAGAGGTAAGTTGGGCAATCAAAATATCTCAACAACTACCGACCGCACGCGAAAACATCAAATAGCATAAAGAAGGGGTTGCGCGAGGGGAACTCATTATGCGACCACTAGTGGTGACGCGGCGATCGAGAAAAGTATCCGTGCGCATTGTTTATTTTGTGATTAAAAAGTAAAATAATTGCAAGCCGGAAAATTTTATCTGTGATAGTTAAATGTATTTCGTTCTCAATCAGGTAAATGTTAATCTTAAGTAAATTTATTGCAGTTTAATTATGTATAAAGATTTTGGATATAATTCTAACTGGTTTTCTAATAAATTTATTTTTCCTTTAAAATTTCAGGTTGGGGTTAGTTGAGCTACAATTGCCCAACGAACCCCACAGTTTTAAGAACGAAATGTTTTTATTTTTATTTTTTGGGATACGGACTTATAACAGTAAAACTACTAGAGTCTCCTCAGGATTTAAAAGAGTCTGCAACCCGAACTTTGTACAAGCAACAAAGAAAACGACCTGACCTATCTAACTTATAAATTTTCTCTAGAAATAGTTTGACCATACCCAAGAAAAGGAGCCATCAAACAGAAGATAACGAAAAGCTGCAGTTTTAACAGATAAAGAAGGCATTACAAGAGAAGCAAAATAAAACTGCCTAAAAAGTTTAAAAACGAAGATGAATTGATAGGTATTAAATTCAATAGTTCAAGCTAGGCAGGTTGCTGTTTTATTAATGAGATTTGTTGTTTTGTCACTATAAGATTATAAATATAAAAAGCAAATTGTCAAAATGTATTGTTATTGTTAACGTATCTGACATTCAAGCCATGATTTGACTATACTTTCTAAGTGCTCCACTAGCCCCATACCCTTGCTCAACTTACCTCACCTATGGGGTATGTTGGGCATACTTGACTATCTACATTAAAATAGATGTAGGTCCTAAATTTGACTTATTAGAAAGAAATTACTATGGACACTATTAATAAGGGAAAAATTGGTAATCCATCAGTATGCATTATAAGCCATTAAGACTTATTTTTTAGGAGCTATAACCGATCAAGTGAAAAATTGCTCAACTAGCCCCGCCCTACCCTACCTGTATTTTTTCTGCGATAATGGTAAAAATTTAGATTTGTACATTAGTGCACTATATTTCATGATTATAAATCTCATAGGACAGTTTAAAAAGAAACATTTTAAATTAATTGTTTTTAAAACAAGAAGAATGTACAATGCACTAATGTACAAACTTAATTTTCGCATTAATTTTTTTTTTTTTTTTAAATGAACAAAATTGCATTTTTAAAAGTAATTTTTAATTTTAAACATCTTATCTTTATAACAATTTACGATATTAGCAGAATACAGGTACTTTACTCTTGAGCAAAAATTACATTTTTGGCAAAACCTCGTACATGACTGACACAATTTGATATCTGATGATTGCATTTTAGGTTTTGGACCATGCAGTACTTTTAATAAAGAATAACTTCTTTTTGTAAAATTAATAATAAAAAAGTTGCCCATATGCCGCCAACTTACGTAGACACACTGTATATTTTGTTGATTATCACAGTCTATAAAATCCCTCTAACCCGGTATTTGTTTTACCATTCAACCTATTATCACTAAAAATTGATTTATTACTTATAATAAAAAACCTAAGTAAACTTTTAAACAATAGATTTTACATATTATGGTTCGAATTGGCCCACTAAATTGGCCATCACCAGCCACTGCTCGTGGTGACACTGGCGGAGATAAGTGGGGGAGGGGGGCAATTAGAAAGGTTGAAAAATGTTTTAAAGGTTCTTACAAATAAAGGTTGTAGAGTAGCGTTTGTAACTTGGGGGACCCTTCTTTTTTAGTTGTTTATGCAAAACAGAGCATGTTTTAGCAAAAACAGTCGATTTATATGTATTTATAAAGGTGAGGATTTTTTTGTTCGGTTTAATGAATGTCGATAAAAAATGAATAAATAATGCTGATATTTTATTTGTAAGAAATATTATTGTAGATTTTTATTAACTTAGCAGTAGCGGGTTAAAGTTTATTTAAAAGCAAGTATAAAATGGGCGTTTTTCTAAAAAAAAATGTCACCTTTGAAAACAGACAGTTAGTAATATTTTATTACAAAAGAAAATGGAGATCCTTTAAAAAATTGGATAATACTTTGCTTATGTAAAATGTTCAATGAAAAAGACCTAGTTGATTAATTATAAAAGAAGCTTATTAAAATTTTAGAATTAGTGGCTCGAAAGTCAAAACTTTTTAAAAAATTATTGCCACAAAGTAGTGAGTAGCAATACTATCCCTCAACATCAGGAAGACTAGATATAATGGCTAAGTAGCTAGAAAGAAGCTCGAGATTACCAGCACAGAGCACAAATATTAAAGTTCAAATCAATTTTGACAAATAATATTTTTACATATTTAAAAATTATTGGAATGACCTTATTTTTTAGTTAGTTAAAAAGTTAAAATTTAACAGTTTTCATCCAGATAGACGTCAAATGGCGTGAAGAAGAGCAAATGAGAAGCTGAGAAGACAAAATGTCTATCCAACTGCTAAACACGAAGATGGCCTTGTCATAATGTAGGAGTGTATTTCATCAATAGGCCTACGTAAATTGATTTTTATTGCCCGAATAATAAAAAAACATATTTATTTATACATCTTAAGACAAAATCTTAGAAAAAGTGCAGAGAATATGGACATTCTGGCTTTATTTACATTCTATAAATACAATAACCCTAGCATAGTACAGGTATTGGTCGCGAATGGTCTTTTTAGAATTGCCCAAAAGGTATTAAAATTCCTCCCTACCCCCAGAACACAACCTACCGGATCGCCTGGCATTATTTCTAAATTTAAATAAAACAAAAACTAAAATATTTAATACAGAAATATTAAAAGATAAGTTGCAACAAAAATGCTATAAAATTAACTCTAATTATTAAAAAGAAAGTTCAGTTAGTTTCATTACACTAAATATTACTTTTGATAAAACGATATATTTATATTTATTTTTATATCCACGTCCGAATATTCTTGTGACTAAAAAATTTGTGTTTTGCCATTTACTACTTTATATTGACCATACTGTTTTTTTATTAATCATTCAAATGCTTAATTGTTAACAAACTAAAAAAATAAAATTAATATATTTTTTTATTAATAATTTTTAATTAAAAGTTTCTATGGTTTTTATTATCCAAATCTATATAGGTATTGTGTCCAAATATTTTTGGGAGCCACTGTACTACATCCATTCCATAACCCTTCACCCGTCCCAGAAAATGACATTATCCACGGCACGGTGATAATTTAACTGTAAAAAAATTTGAGTTTTTATTTTCCTTCATTTCAATTTAAATATGCATATATTTAAAATTTAAAATAGGGCAATTATATTATTTTATTACATAAAAATACTGGACAGAATATAAAATTTATGTTTTCATAGTGTTATTTGGTGTTTCTTCTGGATATCAAAAAATAAACCAAACTTTTGTACAAGCACTTTTTTTGCTATTATTTTGTTTTGTTTAAAATTACGTATTTTTTATAACTGTAAAGAAATTGTGATATTTTTACTTAGAAAAAAAGAATCATCCATTAAAAAATTTCACTTAGAGCTAGAAGTGTTTAACGACAAAGTTTTTAACTTTGTCGTCTAGGACCAAGATAAAATTCATTAACATTTATTAATGAAATTGTCTCGACAACTGACTAGGAGGTCTAGATTGTCTTACTAATTATACAAATCCCTTCTGTCATTCATACTATTACATATTATTTACTGCACTTCTAATGATGTAACCTACCCATGGGAAACTCGAACGCGTTAAAACACGTTTTCTCAGCATCATCTTTGGACCCCTAAAAAGATGTCTGTTCACATGAAATTTCTTTTGTTTGTTTATTTTGAATCGGTCTGCTGCGCTCTCTGGACAAGCTTTTATATTTTGATGCCGATGCTACCTGCTAGAGCCCAAACATACAGATAAACTGAAATTAACTTTTCATTTGGAGAGGCAGATTGTCTGCACCATTGTTTTCGTTGCTAATAAATAGTACAACAGCCTGTGAGTGGCAGACCATCGTTATTTTGTAAAAGCTGAGAGTTTCTTAGCGGATGTTCCTAACACAGGTAGAAGCGATGAGGCACTATGAAGTTTGACTTATTGGGGCTTTGGCAGGTACCAAAGGTTCATACATTTAAACTTAACTTTCGTCATTGTGTAAAAGCTGAATTTTATATACAGCGTGTCTACTTATGAAAAACATTTTTATTACTAATTTTACAGAAAAAAGTTATTTCTTTAAAAAGTTCTGCTTAGTCTAAAACCTAAAATGCAATCATCGGATATTAATTTTTTTGCAGTGGTATACGAGGTATGTCAAAAAATATGAATTTTGCTTAAGAGGAAAGTACACTCATTTTACATAATATAGAAAATTTTTATTGGGAAAAGATGTTTAGGATTAACAATACCTTTCAAATATTCAAATTGGTTTATTAAAAATAAAAGGCCTTTTTTAACATTTTGCTGCAATAACCTGCGTTTCTGTGACTTTTTGCTGTTTTGACAGTTCTTAAGCTTGCTTTACATATTACATTTCGAAATAAGTAGGCACTAATGTTCAAACATAACTTTTCACTTTTAACGCATAAAAAAATTTACTAAAAAAGTTTTTGTTGAAAAGAAACAAGTTTGCATATTTAAATATTATTTTTAATCCTTAACGTCTTTTCGTTATAAAATTTTTCAATATTGTAAAAAATAAGGGTACATTCCTCTTGGGCAAAATTTTTTTTGACATACCTTGTATACCATTGCAAAAAATTATTATCTGATGATTGCATTTTAGTTTTTAGACCATGCAAAACTTTTTATAAAGAATAACTTTTTCGTAAAATTAATATTAAAGAACTTTTCTATATGGGGCGAACTTAAGACTTAAGTAGACACGCTCTATGTACATATGTTGCTTAAATACCTATTAGAAGATATTTTTCCAGTTGGCAGACATTTTTGACAGTTCCAACCCCTTGGCAGACGAACATTTTGGGGTGGCCCAATGGTCCCAGGATATAACCATATTTCTGTTATTCAACGAGATATAATAGAAAGTCTAATACGGGTTTCTAAATAGGCATGTACTAAAAATATTTTGATGTAAACAGAGTCTCCCAAAAACGATTTAAAAAATCTACACTCACAGCAATAACCTTTTTTGGGGACTCTCTGTATACATTGAAATATTTTAGGACATGCCTATTTAGAGACCCTACAACTCTTGTACTTTTTATCATATTTTGTCATAAAACAGAAATATTGGACCTTCTTAGACCATTGGTCCAACCTAAAATGTTTGTCTGCTGTGAGGTTGGAACTGCCTAAACTGCCTGGCGACTAGGAAACTATCTTCTAATAGGTACCCAAGAAACATATACAATATTTAGCTTTTAAAAAATAACGAAAGTTAAGGTTCAATTCATAAATCTATGGTACCTGGTACCAGGCACGGCAAGTTTTGAAATTTTATATGGGTGCCATGTGTAAAAACTTCTTTAACGAGCAAAATATAAAGGTCCGTACCCACATACATTTTACTTACTTCATTTCTTCTTGCCTGATAGCAAAAAATGTTGAATAGTTTTGAAAGACAAACAAAAATCATTTAAAATTATTGTTCTTTTCTCTAACGGGAAAAAGAGGGCACCGGACTACTAGTTTAAAATAATTATGCTATACACGCGAAAATGGTGCATCAAACAAAGAAAACTAGCGAGGTTAAATTTGTTAAAAAATAACTAAGAATTTTATTTTTTTCAATCCCCAGTATACATCTCATTCGAACGCCACTGTTAGAAGTAATTAAACATCTTTTACATTAAAAAATGCCCATTGGTGAATAGTAGGTACGTCTTAAATTTCATGAAAATATCTCAACGGATGCATTTGTGCATAAAATGTGCTTGTGTGTTATGCGAATTGCGCATGTTTAGAATTGTACTGCAGCTCTCATTGTGGGGCCAAAAATTCGTGCGCAGGTATATTGAAAATAAATAGGGGCCGGTATCTAATAGCTATCCATTTTACTTTCCAAATCGTTAGATACTACCGATACAAAATGACCATGCCAAGAAATGTTTTCCATTTATTTACGCAAAAAACGAATATTAAATAGAAAAAAGTCAAGAAAATGGTATAATCTAAACAAAAATTATAAAAATATTTTTATTTTTTAAAAAATGCAGTGGCGTGCATTTTTTCTTTAATATTTACCCTAAACGCCTCATGGACAGAACTGGTAAAAATAGAAAAAATATGGAGGGGTCAAAAGTGGCACTAAGAGCTACTTTTGACCCCTCTGCCATTTTACTTTCTTTATTTCTTCTTGCCTGAAAATTTTGAATAGTTTTGAAAGACCAACAAAAGTAATTTAAAATTATTGTTCTTTTCTCTAACGGAAGAAATAGGGCACCAGACTACTAGTTTAAAATAATTTTGCTATACCAAAAATGTTTTTATTTTATTTAAGCGAAAACCGTGCATCAAACAAAGAAAACTTAAGTGGTTAAGTTTGTTGAAAAATAAATAAGAATTTTATTTCATTTTTTTTTAAAGCAACGACGTACCACATTTTTTTAAATCCTCAGTATACATCTTGTTTGGACGCCCCCGCAGGTGTATTGAAAATACGTAGGGGCCGGTATCTAATAGCTATCCATTTTACTTTCCAAATCGTTGGATACTACCGATACAAAATGACCATGCCAAGAAATGTTTTCCATTTATTTACGCAAAAAACAAATACCAAACAGAAAAAGTCAAGAAATTAAATCTGGTATAATCTAAACAAAAATTTTAAAAATATATTTATTTTTAAAAAATGCAGTGGCGTGCATTTTTTTTAATTATTTACCCTAAACGCCTCATAGACAGAACTGGTGAAAATGGAAAAAAATATGAAGAGGTCAAAAGTTGCACCAACTTGTTGTGTAATATTACACTCGGCGGTGGAGCCAATACTTTGCTTGAACTTAGCTTGAGACGCTGCCGCATGTCTAGACTATACTTTATTTTCAAGTAAAATAACAAGGTTAGTTTATATACATAT
>JACEGR010012439.1:0-11567 GCA_014170235.1 Listronotus bonariensis | reverse complement strand
GTAATATGAGGCTCCTATACAAACATACGCTTTAAATCACACCTGATCATACAATAAACTTTTAGAAATAAGGTAACACAGTTTTACCTATACTATACTTAAGGTTTGGATAAAAAGAAATTGCGATAAGTAGAAAAATTTGTTTTATTTTAACAAGGAGATATACATACATAAAACAATAGACTCAGCTTGACAAAAATGCTTTTTTATTTTCTTAAGGGCATGAAAAGTACTTTAGAATTTTTCCGAATTTATCAGCCCCACTTTCCACTATTATTGTCAATCCGAGCTCGGTGCCGCCTTGGTGCGGTTATGTGTGGCCAGACCTTTACTTTATGTTTAACAGAGCTGTAATAAAAAAATTCTATATATAAATTTAGAAACATAATTTAGTTTTTTTCGGCATGCACATATTTCTGAAGTTATGAAAATATAGAACTAGTACTATTTTATATCTCTATTAATAATCTTTTTAATAGTAATATATTATACAGGGTGCTACATTTAAAATAGTATACTTTTTATAGCACACTGTATATCATACAGATACTTAAAATCCTACACAAATTTCAGAATTGGAGAATGAACCTAGCAAAGTAATATTTTTATTTATTTTATACATTTGCAAATAAAAAAGTCAAAGAAAGTGTAAATTTATGACTTGCATTCTTCTTTCCATTGTATTAAATTAGCCAAATATTTATAAGCGCGGCAGATAAATATGCCGGAGAGTACCTTGTACCCGGTTAAGTACCTCCACCAAGTATGAGCCTCGTATACAGGGCCGATCATAAAAAACAAAAACATATCAATCAGAAATTGTCGAGCGCGTCAGAATAAGATAGAATAGGTTAATTACATGCTAAACAGTGTATATTCCACTAATTTAACAATTTGAGAGTGACGTAAAATAAACAGAGAGCAAAAAAATGTCAGATTAGCATTTTCGAACGTAGCTATTTTTATTTCAAAGAAAATAATTTCGGGATACCCAAAATATATAATATATGATACGATACGACCCGAACGATTTCCACAAGCCGAAATGATAATAGTATTTTTTGACATATTTAAAAGTCTATAGCCGCTTCCCCCACCGATGAAAAGGTATACATTATATAACATTTTTTCTTCTTATCATCTAAGCTTTGCAACCCAATATGTCTGTATGACGCTTGAGTAAATCCCCATTTAGCATCGTGGACTGCCCTCCTGTTATAGGGTTTTTATTTTTATTTTGACACACCCTTGCAACAATAACTAGGAAGGATAGAAAAAAACTCTCTGTGTAAAAATTTTATAGTTTTTGTATTTTTTTCCTTTAAGTACAAGAAAAGAAACAAATGAACACCAAAAAGTTAAAAAAAATGAAGAGGTGCCATTTTTTTAAAAGCAAACACCTTTTATATTATGCCATCATTCAAAATGGTCTTACAAAGGATTTAAAATTAGCACATTAAATATGTATTTTTAATAGTTTTGGAAATATTCTCACTTAAATCTTAAAAAAATAGGTAAAATAAAAATTATATCTGCTATTTTTCAGATTTAAATGACTATATTTTCAAACTATTAAAAATAAATAAATAAAATGTGGTATTTTTTAAAGCTTCTAAAAACCTTTTTAGTGGCAGTGCCGTATTATCCATTAGGCTGACTAGGCTACAGCCTAGGGCGCCATGAAAAAAATAGGCGCCAGACAGAGGAGTTTTTAAAAAGTTAGGTCGGGTGGATATTAGAATAAATACCTCTGTGAATAAGGTGCTTTGAAATAAATGAAATAGGTGGGAAAAAAGGAATGACTTTTTTTGTTTTTTGGTCATCAAATCTCATTTGGGGTGGTGAAGTAAGGCGCCTGAAAAGAAAATAGGCGCAACGGAGGTAAGGACCTTTTTTTTGATCTTCAAATTTTTTGTCACGCAAAATAGGCGCTCTGGGACTTGTAGCCTAGGGCGCCTCATAGAGTTAATACGGCCCTGTTTAGTGGTAATATGATATATTATTATGGAGAATTCCATTTAAAAAGGGTTTTTCAGTTATCATTGTAAGTGGGTGTCAAATATAAATGACAACCCTGTGTATTTTAAAACGGAATATTTGAACAAGTTTATTAGATTTTATTTTTGCTTGTATAACACGTCAATGACTTGCACCTTTTCACTTCACTTGTTCGGCCAAAAAGGCCAAAAGAAACATGTTCTTCTGTCACGAAATGAATTTTCCAACGACGCGAATGGAAATTTTCGTCTGCACGAAATGCCGAGTTTTTTCGTGTCTGACTTTTGGTCTTCAATAAATTTTAAAATTTTTAAGACTTTTTTGTCAATAATTTTATTTATGATTGTCTTTACCTAAAAAATGTACAGGGTATCCAGAAAAATCATGTCGTAAATGATAGACCTGATAGATGCTAAACAAGCCTAAATAATGTTAGCACTTTTTATAAAAGTAGTAGTGTCGCGCTTCATTAGGGATTTATTAAACTTTAAAGTCAAAATAAAAATGTTTATTTTCCTAATCAGTCCGCAAAGTGATACTTTCTCGCACGGAGTTTGTTGACACGGGACTTAAATACTTGAAGATTTGGGGAGGAAGGAAAGACCTTCGCGGGCAGCAGGTTCCACATTCTAGAAACTCTAGGGATAAAAGAACGAACAAAGTGGAAAGTTCGGGGCTTGTCCAATTGGACCGTATAGGGATGCATACGTGCGGAACCACGAGTTTCTCTGTTGGGAACCGTAAGTGGAGGAACTAAACTGAACAAAGAAATAAAAATAACTCGTTCATACTTATACTTCTTTTCATAGGTAAACGGCTGTTCAGTAAGTCAACATTATATAGGGTGAGACATTTTTTCCGTTTAATGTGGGTTTTATGACAGAGATAACAAATTGGTCATTTAGCTTTGACAGCTGGATTTTTTTTAACACGCTTTTATTAACTTGGGTTGTAACTATCTATCTATCTATCTATGTAACGGAATCTTTGAGCCTAATTTTAACCAACTTCCAGCTATTCGATTTCTTTGAAACTTTGCACACGTGTCAAGGACCGATGAAGATGTAATAATTTAAAAACAGTATCCCGTTATCTTTTTTGAATCGCCAGGAAAAAAATTCCATTATATTATAAAAACAACACCTAGGATGCCATCTGTTGGCAACATTTCAAACTTTGCTATTAAATGAAGAAGAAATTTTTAGTTTTTACACAATTTGGTTAGTTGCACCATGGGTGTTCAATTTTTATGAACAATAAAAATATAGGGTTAGTTGCACCATTAGTTCAAGGATTCCATAATAAAAATTACATTATGTGTAATGTATACATAATACATAATATGCAATTAATAAAAATTAACATTATTTTTTGGATCGCCAGGAAAAAAATTTCCTTTATATTATAAAAATATAAAAACAACACCTAGGTTGCCACCTGTTGGCAACATTTCAAACTTTGCTATTAAATGAAGAAGAAATTTTTAGTGGGTTGCAATATATTGGCAACGGTCCAAACATTGCCTGGATTGCCATCTGTTGGCAAAATTTCAAACTTTGCTACTTAATGAAGAAGAAATTTTTTAGTGAGTTGCAATCTGTTGGAAAAATTTTAAAATTTGCCACTCTTGTTCATTAAAAATTTTTCGCCATTTTGTCAAGAGTAGCAGAAACTAAAAAATGAAAAATAATTAATAGTTTAAAAAACTAAAAAACACGGTTTTATATGCAACCGAACTAAAAATTAGAAAATAATTTTTCATAAAAAAAATATTGTCATTTCATAGTAAAAAGCGTGGGGTGATAAATATATTAAATGTTATAATTATTATATTTGCAAATATCTATGATGGAAAAGTTATGAAAAAATAGTAAAATGCACCCCACGCTTTTACTATGAAATGACAATATTTTTTAATTGAAAAATTATTTTCTAATTTTTAGTTCGGTTGCATATAAAAGCGTGTTTTTTAGTTTTTTTAAACTATTAAATATTACTATTTTAAAAAAGGAGGAGGTTATACAGGGGTGGAAAAGTGAAATCAAAAATGATAGGGGTAATAGGATGAGCCCAAATAATGTTAGTGCTTCATATAAAAAAAGTTCTATCGCGCTTCGTTAGGGAGATATGACCTTTAAAGTTCAATAGTTCAATTATAATTTTTGAACTATTGCCACAGCACCAATGATATTTGGGCTACTAAATAATCTCATAGTTACAATTCTTTTGATAGGTAAACGGCGGTTAACTAAGTCGGAATTATACAGGGTGCGACGATTTTTTTTATTTAATGTATGCATTTTTAACACTGGTGACAAATTCGACATTTTGCTTTGACCGCCTAATTCCTCTATCATTTTGGTACAAAGAAGGGATACCTTATTTAAATCGATATCATGGGCCGTTTTTCATAAAATCGCATTTTAAGTCCAGACATACCAGATACATTTTCTCAATGACACTTTGCTTAAAAATAAATAATAAAGGTAATTATACAAAATTTACAGTTTCTCTTTCTAAATCATATTTTTTTGTAAGGAATTACTTTTTTTTAAATTAAATTTTTTATCTATTTGTCCTCTTGTAAACCCCATCCGTGGACAGTCTGTAGACAAAATATAGTTCAGGCCGACTATGGTCCGCACACGAAAGAATAAATAAAACCTACCGATAGTCTCTTCTGCGCACGCGGAATTACCCCAATGATCCCTGGTAACAAAGTTACTTTTTATCCGTGTAATTTTACTTTTTAATTGCGCAAATATAACCTCTTTCCAGGTCAGTAAGTATGTTCACCAAATATCGCGTTGACGACAAATTTTATTGCTTAACAACTTTGTTGTTTTAATGTCGTTAAAACTTAACTTTCTTATTTTTATTTCGTTTTATTTTCTCAATTTACCCTCTATTGTAACCTAAGGCTTTCACAACGGCAACAAAAGGGTTTTAATGTTGAGCAGACCTTAAAAGTATTTTTACAAGCTACCTCCGATGAAGCCGTAATAAAGAAATAAAGAATTCTGGGTTTTAATAGCAGGAAAAATGGGAAAATGGAGAAAATTTTGCGCAGTTAAGCGGAAGAAAAACATTAGGAATATTTTTAGCATATTATAAGCTTTGTTAAATTAACATAAAGAAAAAACAATTGTAATTACTGGATGGTTTTTTAGATATACCTTTGTTTTTCTTGAGAGTGCTTTTATAAAAAAAGGAAATTATTTTACATTTTATTTTATTAACTACTTATTTTAATGCATTTTTTCTTTTTCAGGTAAGTTTCGGCACTAAATGACTGGTATATAACTGAAAGTAGAAGAATTTCTTGAGAAGAAGGTAATATAGGTAAGATAGAAAGGGAGATCCCTTTTTATTCCTCTGTGGTCTAAACATTTTTTTAGCAAGCAGAAGAAGGGGCATTCCATAGTGACTGGTGGGACATTTAACTCTGGAATTTCACTAATTATAAGCTATAATAATGTGATTCAAACTTATACTATATTAAAATATATTTTATAATATAAAAAAATAGCTAATTAACAATATTCTTTTGTAAAAAACCTTAATGACTTTCTTCGTTTCTCGTAATTATCACTTAACTGGTTGGACATCGAAAAATCCTTCTCTCTTACCGAGGCATACTTAAAGTCGAATTTTAGTTCGGCCACTATTATAATAAGGAATTAAACTTATTATCTACGTATAAGCAATATATACAGTGTGTCCAAGAATATGTGGGCAATCTCTCGGATTCATATAGAACACATAAAAATAATGTAAAAATTTTATATACATTTGTTTCCAAAATTCTTTTGTACAGAGATATGTGCCCTTAAAGGACGCCACTAAAAATCTGTTTTTCCTAAGCAACTTGTATATCACTTGGTATAATAAAATATTTTTTTAATATAATAAATACCAGTTAGGATTCCTTAAAATGGTATCCTTGCAAAACATTTGCCTTCCTTAGTTCGCCAGGGGTGGACTAACCCTTACACAAAAGTACTAAATTTTTTTACACCCTGTACAACATAAGAATGAAAATATTATTTTTAAATAGCTTAAGCCCTAAGCTAAAAAATGATACTTTTGTCCGACATACATCGATAAAGTATAGAATTTTCGAGAAAAACAATATTTTGATTAAATAGGGTTGTATTTAATAGTTTTGTTTATCGGTTCGACATTCATTCCCTATTATTTTATGCATTTTCTAGCTTTAATTATCCAAGATAATGGGACCGTTTACAATGCTGAAACAATACTTTTTAGTTTCATGAAAAAAAAACTTTTTTTTATGAATTTTTTAGTACCATTTTCAAGAGATTGATTGATGATGAGATTGATTTTAGATGACCAACAACAAAAACTTGTTTTTCTCGAAAACGCTTCAATTTATCAACATCTCACAGAAGTACCTTTTTTAGCTAAGGATTTAGGCTATCCAAAAATACATATTCCGTTTCTTTATTATACAGGGTGTAAAAAATGTATCGTTATTGTGTAAGGGTTAGTCCGCCCCTGGCGAACTAATAAACGCAAATGTTTTACAAGGATACCATTAAAGATTTCATACTTGTATTTATCATATTTAGAAATAATTTTATTACACTAAGTAATATAAAAGTTATTTAGGAAAAACCGATTTCCACTGGCGTCCTTTAAGGGCACATATCTCTGTAAAGAAGGGCTTTAGGAAAAAAAATTAACTTGTCATTTTATTTTTACGTATTCTATATGAATCAGAGAAATTGCCCACATATTCTTGGACACCTTGTATACCTATGTACAGGGTGGCCCACCATATTCGACAACGGTCTGTAGCTGGATACCCAGGGGTTCTAAAAAAGTAAATACAGGAACATATACAGGTTAGATAAGACCACAGTATAAGATTATTTTAGTCTATACAGGGTGTCTCAAAAAAGTGTGACGTATCAAAGTTAAATTTTTTCAAATGGAACACCCTATATTTTATGGCGGTTTTAGATTCTACTTTAAAAAATAACTCAAGTTTGTTTATAGTACTAAGTGTCCAATTTTATTCGTTTTTGTGATATTTGATTTTTTTTTGAAAAATGCAGAGGTAAAATTAAATTGAATTTACTTTAACAATTTTAACACTTTAAACTTTAAAATATGTAACAAGATTTAAAAAAGTCTGCCATATCATACGTAGGTCAAATCAAGATCAAATATTGTACAGGGTGATCAAAAAATAATTTCAATTTTTCAGAAAATCAAATAGCCATATCTATCTTATTTTAAATGGAACCCCCTGTATTTTTTTACGCCACATGATTACAAATAAAATACTTTTTTAAATGGTGTATAGGTTGTCTATACCTATATTTGTGCTTTTTAGTAAAATCTGTTTTTACAAATTTTTAGTCCAAATGTTTATTTAAATTAAAGTTGGCTGTGACATAGCAGCCATTAATATTTTTCTTAAAAAAATAACAACGACCATTTATTGATTACTAGTGTTTTAGTCATTTTAAAAATGATTTTAAATAAAAACCCTTCTTCTACAACAACAAGATGATATAATACTGGTAGGATGTGAAAAAAATGGTTTACTTTAGTCTAGAGTTAATCCTGAAAAATATTCCAGGAGAAACCATCCTATAACCTTAATAGTTGCTTTAAAAATATAGGTATAGGCAACGTATACACCATTTGAAAGAGTATTTGGTTTCTCATCATGGGGTGTAAAAAATACAGGGTGTTCCATTTAAAATAAGGGAGATATTGCAATTTGACTTTCTAAAAAATTGACATTATTTTTTGATCACCCTGTATAATCTATGATCTCGATATGACCTACGTATGATATGGCAGGCTTTTCCTAATCTTATAACAAATTTTAAAGTGTAAGGAGTATATATTGTTAATATAAAATTAATTTAATTGCACCCCTGCAATTTGAAAAAAAAATCAAATATCACAAAAACGAATAAAATTAGACACTTGGTACCATAAACAAACTTAAATTATTTTTTTATATAGAAACTAAAACCGTCATAAAATATAGGGTGTTCCGTTTAAAAAATATAACTTTGATACGTCACACTTTTTTAAGACATCCTGTATAGAGTAAAATAATTTTATACTGTGGCCTTATCCGACCTGTATATGTTTCAGTATTTACTTTTTTAAAAACCCCATGGTTATCCAGCTACAGACCGTGTCGAATATGGTGGGCCACCCTGAATTTTTGAATTGTGACTGATGGGACAAGTACAAAATGTGTATATAAAGTAACACTTTTATATTATTTTAACCTTAAAAACAATATTATTTACGAATGTACCTATTAGTTATTTAGAAATAGATAAGAAAAAATACTTCTTTAATAAATACGGGGTGGCCATTTGAAACAAACTAGTGCTAATTTTTTAGGCACTTAAGGTTATATAAGGAAAACCGCTCGGATACGTCAATTTTTGATTTTAGGAGGAAACATTTTTTGTCACTTTCACTCTCTAAACTGCAACCCTCTAGTGGTTGAGACTTACCCCCAAAATCTTAAATAGAAGGGTGGAGTGATCCCTTATTTTGAAAGTCTCTCGACCATGATTACAACTGCCAAGTTTAAAGTGTCTGCTATTATTTTCGTTGATATGGCAGCTTTTTAACACGCTTTTATTAGCTTGGGTTGTAACTATCTATCTATCTATCTATCTATCTATGTAACGGAATCTTTGAGCCTAATTTTTACCAATTTCCAGCGATTCAATTTCTTTGAAACTTTGCACACGTATCAAGGACCGATGACAATGCAATAATTTAAAAACAGTATCCCGTTATCCTGATTAGGACCGCCAGGATAAATAAATTCCTTTACAGATCCTCTGTGTCTCTTGACAAAATGGCGAAGGAATTTTTTAGTGAATAAACTGGAGCATTTATTTTTAAAAAACTAATTGATATGTCGAACTAAAAAATGAAAAATAAATAATAGTTTAAAAAACTAAAAAAACACGCTTTTATATGCAACCGAAATAAAAATTAGAAAATAATTTTTCATTACAAAGAGTTTGTCACTTCAGAATAAAAGCGTGGGGTGCTTAATATATTAAATGTTATAATTATTCTATTTGCAAATATCTATGAGGGAAAAGTTATGAAAAAATAGTAAAATGCACCCCACGCTTTTTACTCTGAAGTGACAAACTCTTTGTAATGAAAAATTATTTTCTAATTTTTAGTTCGGTTGCATATAAAAGCGTGTTTTTTAGTTTTTTTAAACTATTATTTATTTAAAATGTAAGTCTTTTTCCCGTTTCGCGTGGAATGCCCGAGAAATTAAAATAGAAAATCTTAGGTTTGATTGAATTATATGGTTGGGTACCCATACACTTTTGTAATTAAAAACACCCTAAAATCTCTATAATAATTCATAAACTTTTCAAAGCGCGGAAAATATTTAAATATTAAGATAAACTTTATGTTTAGGCGGACTACAAGCTAGTCATAAATATTCAGTGGGAAGGGCGTGGATGTTTTCTCGGATAACTGGGTCCTTTAAGCGAGTTATTAAAAGGGTGATAAAACATTGCAAATGTATAAGACGTACAGAGAGTTTCTTGAACATGGCGAAACCGAATTTGAAAAGCAAACGCAAAGCGATGCAGATATCTCTTTCACAGGATCTTAAATTAATATTGGATTGGGGCGCCAAAAATCTCATCCAGTTTATTGTATCCAAAACACAGTCATGTTCCTTGTCGCGAAAAGATTCATCAAATAGGTATCCATCCTTCACTTGTGAGCGGCCAAGTTTCGCAGAGCAAAGACACCTTCAATCTTGTGGGCGTCACATTTAAGAATGACCTTAACTGGCATAAACACATTGTATATAGCCAAGGCAGCTTTAAAAAGCTTGGATTTCTCTTTCGAGCCAAAAGAAATTTTACCCTTCCAATTTATACACTTTGTATGTGTCCCAAATCGGACCTCCATTAGAATATTGTTCTCATATCTGTGGCATGACTTCCCTCACAACCCTTAGCATTCTTGATTCCATTTAAAGACGAGCTGCCTGCGGAAGATTTATCGCTTTTTTATAGGTACTTTCATAGCTTATACTCTGAAAAATTTTCCAGTATTAACTTATTAGAATTGACAGAAAATATTCTTAGCTCGAAGTTGCTTGCAATGGGGGTATTCGGAAATACTCGGCCACTTAATTACTGGGTAGGGTGAAAATTGTTAAAAGAAACCAAGAGGATATTTTGACAGTTCTGACACTCCGCTTACATAGAGGTTAAGAGGCTGAGTAAGTACTCCTGAATGTGCCCAATGACTTGTTCTTAACAAGGTATTTTAAAGCGGCTGTTAACACTTACATATTTTACGTACAATGTTCTATACCTAAGTGCCACCATTTTTAACACGCTTTTATTAACTTGGGTTGTAACTATCTATCCATCTGTCTATCTATGTAACGGAATCTTTGAGCCTAATTTTAACCAACTTCCAGCTATTCGATTTCTTTGAAACTTTGCACACGTGTCAAGGACCGATGAAGATGCAATAATTTAAAAACAGTATCCCGTTATCTTTTTGAATCGCCAGGAAAAAATTCCATTATATTATAAAAACAACACCTAGGATGCCATCTGTTGGCAACATTTCAAACTTTGCTATTAAATGAAGAAGAAATTTTTAGTTTTTACACAATTTGGTTAGTTGCACCATTGGTGTTCAATTTTATGAACAATAAAAATATAGGGTTAGTTGCACCATTGGTGTTCAATTTTTATGAACAATAACAGTTAATAAATGCCGTTAACACGCTTTTTTATTAACTTGGGTTGTAACTATCTGGCTATGTAACGGAATCTTTGAGCCTAATTTTAACCAACTTCCAGCTATTCGATTTCTTTGAAACTTTGCACACGTATTAAGGAAACATGACAATGCAATAATCTGCAAACAGTATCCCGTTATCTTTTTTGATCGCCAGGAAAAAAATTCCATTATATTATAAAAACAACACCTAGGTTGCCATCTGTTGGCAACATTTCAAACTTTGCTATTAAATGAAGAAGAAATTTTTTAGTGGGTTGCAATATATTGGCAACGGTCCAAACATTGCCTGGATTGCCATCTGTTGGCAAAATTTCAAACTTTGCTACTTAATGAAGAAGAAATTTTTTAGTGAGTTGCAATCTGTTGGAAAAATTTTAAAATTTGCCACTCTTGTTCATTAAAAAATTTTTCGCCATTTTGTCAAGAGTAGCAGAAACTAAAAAATGAAAAATAATTAATAGTTTAAAAACTAAAAAACACGCTTTTATATGCAACCGAACTAAAAATTAGAAAATAATTTTTCATTAAAAAAATATTGTCATTTCATAGTAAAAAGCGTGGGGTGATAAATATATTAAATGTTATAATTATTATATTTGCAAATATCTATGATGGAAAAGTTATGAAAAATAGTAAAATGCACCCCACGCTTTTTACTATGAAATGACAATATTTTTTTAATGAAAAATTATTTTCTAATTTTTAGTTCGGTTGCATATAAAAGCGTGTTTTTTAGTTTTTTTAAACTATTAATT
>JACEGR010012438.1:0-11568 GCA_014170235.1 Listronotus bonariensis | reverse complement strand
CCCGTCTCTCGCATTCACGTTGCAGAGCGAAATAAAATTTGCTGTATTCCTTTTATGCTCCAGAACCGACCCGAAACGACACCATAAGTGTTCCTTTTACAATTTTTTGATATTTTTTTATGTTGTAGAACCGTTCTTGACACTATTGACAGTTCGGAGAATGGTTCTGCAAGGTAAAAGGAAGACACTAATTAAAAGAATCATATGTATAATCGACCACTTTTTACTCGATCTCCAAAACAGTGCGGACGTTCGTAGAAGGCTACATAGCTTTCCCGGGGGTGGCGACTGAAGGAGTTGTACGGGCGTTTTGTTTTACCCTTGAGGATCGGGAAAAGATTCACGCTAAATTAATGGCATCTTTCTTCTGGAGCTAAGCGCTTTGAGCGAAGATTCCTATAACCTGTTGTTTCTACGTGTGCATGTGTTGGCATCTCTGGTCAGCAATATAGAAAATTATCAAAGGAGGTCACGGACCTGCTTATATGGATGTGTACACCTTGCAAAGCTATTCTTAAGCAGATGATGCAAATGAGACAATACCAAGCCTCTATGGAAAAACTTATTGCGAAAGTGGAGAATATTGAAGAAAGAGTAAATGAAATGACAGAAAAGATGCAGGATATTCCTGTGAGACCTTCATACTCGGAGATGGTTGGAAGTAAGAAAACAAATAGTAATATGAAAAATAACTTTCCAAATATTATAGTCAAGCCTAAGAAGGAGCAGGATGCAAAAAATCAAGAAAAGAATTAGAAGAAAAAATAAAACCTTCAGAAATGGGTGTTAAGATAAACAGTATGAAAGAAATGATAAATGGCAAGATTATAATTAAGTGTTCTACAAAAACTGATCGTGATAAATTGAAGGAGTCTGTGCTACAAAATTTAGGAACAAAATATGATGTGATTGAGACAACATTGCGAAATCCAAGAGTAAAAATTCCAAATATCCTAAAAAGTTATGAAATAGAACAACTGGAGCAAATTATTAAAGCACAAAACACAAAGATTTTTGAAGAGGAGTATTTCAAAATAACATACATAAGAAAATTCCGAAATAAGGACTCCAGTACAGCTTATATGGAATGTTCTCCAAAGCTATTTCAGGAAATCATCGGGGCTAAGAAAATATTTATTGGATGGGAGAGACTTCCTGTTTATGAGGACATCTCAGTACTGAGATGTTTCAAATGTCAAGCCTATCATCACAAAGGTGAAAATTGTAAGAATAAACAAAGTTGTGCTAGGTGCTCAGAGGAGCATGATGTTAAAGATTGCCAAAGTTTGGTTAAAAGGTGTAAAAACTGTCAGACACATAATCTAAAATATGGCTCTAACCACAATATCGAACATGAGGCCAATGACCCAAAATGCCCAAGCTATACTAATCAACTAAAACTTGCAAAAACTAAAATAAATTATGGTTAACTCGGAAGCAGAGATTCTGGATGTGATTGGTGAAAATTTATGTAGTGGTATTAAATTGGAGCCTCAAGACCTGTCCAATGTTAGTAATATAAAAAATAAGGTACTTAATATTATCCATGTAAATATAAGGGGAATGTTAACTAATTTTAATAACTTATTAGTATTTTTGCAGACTTACACCATAAATTTCTGTGATATTATAGTATTAAGCGAAACCCATAGATTAGATTCTACAAATTGTTATAACATTCCAGGCTATAGTATTTATTATAATTCAGCAAAGTACAACTCTTTTGATGGAGTCGTTATTTATGTGAAATCTGAGTTAAATCCAATTTTTTCCAATGCAAGACTGGAGAGATCAGGTATTACAGTTACTAGCATTAAGATTAATATAAAAAATACTAAATATAAAATACATGTATTATATAGATCTCCATCTTCTAACTTGTCTCATTTTCTGGAGGATTTTGAACATTATCTTAATGCTGAATCAAGTAGTGACATTGAAGTAGTTATGGGTGACATTAACATAAATATTTTGAAAAAAGATGATTTTAATGTTAATAAATATCTGGCTCTTATGGGTTCAAGTGGTTATACTGCTCTGTGCAAGGAGGTTACTCGAGAAGAGAGCTTATCTTGTATTGATCACATATTTTATAAGGAGAAATTAAAATCTATGTCACGAACTGCTAAGGCTTTTATAATTAATCATGATCTTACTGATCATCTGCCAGTTATGCTGCATGTTACTGACTCCAATGAAAACCCTAACAAACCAGAACAAATAAAAATAAAGATAATTAAAAAAATTGATTTTCAGAAATTAATAAACTCTGCTGACAATGTTGACTGGGATTCTGTGTTGAATTTAGCAGAGCCTCAGGAAGCCACTGACTATCTCGTAAATAATTTAATTACTGTCGTTAATGACTCTGAAATTTTAAAGCAATATAGTACAAAATATAAAAAACTGAAGCCATGGATAACAAATGGAATCATAACCTCAATAAAAACGAGGGACAAATTAAAAAAACACTCAGAATAAATTTTTCCTTAGAAAAACAAAACGAATATAAAGTATACAGAAACAATTTAAATAAAATAATTAAAAATACAAAAAATGAATACTATCTTAATAAAATAAATCAAAATTCATCTGACTTAAAAAAAATATATAATTTCATAAATGAGGCCACAAATGAAAGAAAGTCTGGAAACATTTTGTCTCAAATAAAAAATGAAAAAAATGAGGTTATTACAGAAGAACAAGATATTGCGAATTTCTGTAACAAATACTTTCTTACCGTAGGTAAGAAAATGGCAGAACGAATACGAGAACCAACTGAACCGCACAGAATGGTGAGCAGTTCTTTATCTTCAATGTACTTAAAACCAGTCAGTGGGAATGAAATAATAAAACATATTCATAGTTTAAAAAATAACTGCTCCTCAGGTAAAGATAATATATCATCCAGAGTATTAAAAGCCTTGCATACTTACCTCACCAAACCACTTGCTCATATAATAAATCTTATATTTAAATCTGGTAAAATACCATCTCAATTTAAGGTTTCTGTTATTACACCTATTCATAAGTCTGGCGATAAAGATAATATAAGTAATTACAGACCAATAAGTGTTATATCCAACCTGGCTAAGATTTTTGAGAAATGTCTTAAAGACAGAATAATTGAATATTTTATGGTCAATAATATCCTATCAAAAAAACAATTTGGCTTCATAAGGGGATTAAGCACTTCAGATGCAATGTATGAACTTGTTAATAATTGTAACGAAGTTACTAATTTTTAATTTCATTTTTAGTTATTATATTTTTAAGTCCGTTATTTTTCATAGAAATTGACCGTTTCTTTTTGTAAAATATAAAGTAGATCTCGGAGATTATGTTTGCATTATTAAATCCGGTACGCGAACCCGCGAAATAACTAATTAGGGAAAACAAAATAACCGTACTGCCGAATCTCGCATCGGAGATTCCCGCGATACCCCGTGAAACTTGCAGTCCCACTGCCGTAAAGCCCGCGATGACGCGTCGAGAGTGGGGAGATCGTATACTTAAGCCGCTACGCGCGGTACGATCGACAGAACCTCACGTTCTCGAAGACCGACTAGTCGACAGCAGAGCAGCGAACGGGACCAGCCAGAGCAGTAAGCATATTAACCTTTTTATTACAGGGCGACTTGCTTTTGTAGGTGCAGGGTGCGTGGAGAAACTACCAGGGTGGCAGAGTCTTTATACTGTTTGTCCGGTGTCAACGTGTAGTGGGCTCCCGGTTGACACCTGGTTCGGGTCTATGCTGGCGACTCACCCCATAGATCCTCTCGTCACTTTCGATACTAGTGTGTGTGCTCTCCCGGCTAGTATCCATCCATACTGTTCTCCGTAAATTGCTTTTGTCCGGTATCAACGTGTAGTGGGCTCCCGGTTGATACCTGGTTCGGGTCTATGCTGGCGACTCACCCCATAGATCCTCTCGTCACTTTCGATACTAGTGTGTGTGCTCTCCCGGCTAGTATCCATCCATACTGTTCTCCGTAAATTGCTTTTGTCCGGTATCAACGTGTAGTGGGCTCCCGGTTGATACCTGGTTCGGGTCTATGCTGGCGACTCACCCCATAGATCCTCTCGCCATTTTCGATACTAGTGTGTGCGCTCTCCCGGCTAGTATCCATACTGTTCTTTTTTTTCGTCAATTGCTTTTGTCCGGTATCAACGTGTAGCGGGCTCCCGGTTGATACCTGGTTCGGGTCTATGCTGGCGACTCACCCCATAGATCATCTCGTCATTTTCGATACTAGTGTGTGTGCTCTCCCGGCTAGTATCCGTTCGTGGTTCTCACGCACCTGACCATCGAAGAAAGCAAGAAGCCTGATAAACAGCTGTCATTATCTGTTAGGTCCTTGGTGTAATTTTCCTACCCGTTCCCCACTTTCCGTCGAGTAATAACCGCTATATTTACGACTCCGCGACCAAATCATTAGGGGTGGTTTAGATTTTAAACAGGACAAACGACGCGCATTACCAGGTTGGGTCTTATTTAGGTCTAGGAATTATATTTAAGAACTAGGTTTGTATGTAATACACACGACCTCAATATATGTACTCTATTTGTTCTTTTTTTAAATTGCGAGTTTTATTTGTGTTGCTCCCTATAGAACCTTGGAGAACCTTTCTCCACTGTCTAAAAGCTACCTCGCGGTATAGTGGACCCTTTACCACTTTAAATAACTAAGGGTGGCGCCCGAGATTTTCTACAAACGCGCCAATAACGATAGTTTTCCGTAACCACGGAAAAATACCGTTACATAATATAGCAGCAAGCCTTAATGATGGAGATAAATGTATTGCCTTATTTCTGGACCTAGCTAAGGCTTTCGACACTGTCTCGCACCCCCGGCTTCTCCGGGTTTTGGAGGGGTATGGAGTGAGAGGCATTGTCCTTAGGGTTTTTGCTGACTATCTGGAAGGGCGAACTCAACATGTCAGGATTGGAAATCTCATTAGTCAGCCGGGTATTGTTCAATGTGGAGTACCCCAAGGAACGGTATTAGGTCCAATTCTATTTATTATTTACATAAATCAGTTATGCAACCTTGATGTTGGGGGAAACCTCATTGCTTATGCAGATGACACAGCGGTAATATTTAGGGGCAATACTTGGGATGAAACAAAAGAAAGATTAAAGTCTGGGTTTGTTAAAATTAAAAACCTTTTAGACACTCTTAAATTAACTTTAAATATTTCCAAATCAAATTACATTGCTTTCTCAATAACCTCTGTTAATCGCCCAGACTTTAGTCATATAAATATTCATAATATAGACGAACCATTAAAAGAAGTAGATACAATTAAATATCTTGGTATTGTTATTGATAGGCATTTAAAATGGGATAAACATGCCCTCTATCTGTGTAAAAAAATTAGATCTCTAGTATATAAATTCTATACTTTAAGGGAATTTCTTAGTAAGAAATTAATTATAATGGTTTATAGAGCACTTGTTGAACCACTGCTTAGGTATGGTATTCTAGTCTGGGGTGGAATGTATGGTAGTAACTTGGAACAGCTGAAGGTTGTTCAAAATTATATTGTTAAGGTTATTTTTAGGAAACCAAGGCTTTATCCGACAAATTTATTGTACACATCTGATCTATGTAATATCAGATCTCTCTACATATTAACAGTCTGTCAGTTTGTGCATAAAAACCAAAATCTAAAAACAAATTATATTTGCCATAATCATTGTACTAGGGGTATTGCAAATAGACTGTTAAATGTTCCTGCTTCTAGGAGAAGCATCAACCAAAGATTTGTTAACTATTTAGGGCCAAAATTGTATAATTTAATTCCTGTTAGCATTAGAAGTGTAGTAAATAATAGACGTTTTTGCTTTTTACTAAAAAATCATTTATTTGAAAATATCCAGGTATATATGGACATTCTCTAATGTTTGTTTATTGTACTGTTGAGGACATAGATCAAAAACCCATTTTAACCTAATGTTTTGGTTACAGTGTATTCTCTATAGGTATAAATTGATATTTTTGAGTATAGCCAAGAAGGCTGTCAATTGTGATAAATGTGATAACTAGTTAATTATGGCTGTAAAACTGCACATACAGGTTTTTCAAATCTAGGTGCAGATTGTTATTAGATTGTTAGTAGATAAAAAAGATTTTTATTAGATTGATAAATATTAAATTGTAATTTATATTAATTTATTAATAAATTTATTATTATTATTATTATTACGTAGTGGTGTGCACGTGTTTTCGTAACGGCCGAGAACAAGGGCGCCCTCTGCGGAAAGTGTCAGTTTTGACGGTGATGGTTATGCGCAATACCAGTAGCAGCGCTTGGTTTGACAGCTACAATTTATGCATCGTATCGATTATTTTTTTGCATCTAATAAAAGTAAACATTTGAACCGAAATTCTGGGAGCGAGAAAGCTCGACTATTCAGATTTTCCACCGACGAAGTCCTGGAAAGCATAGTCCAGAAGGGAGAGAGCTGGCTAATTGTCGTGCATCAGGGTCAAAAATAGGGAAAGCAAAGCAAAGCATGTGTAATTGACTTTAACCCTACTTTACGATACGTGAGGTTACCAGATAAGGTTTTGGATAATTTGTGAATAAATTATATTTATTTTAAGAGACAAGACAAACCATCTTAGTCAGGACATTATAATTTACTTATGTGTTTTAGGAATTATCTATAAATTGGCTATATGTAAGCTCAAACGTTCCTTTTGTTTTGGTAGAAGGTAATTAAACAATCTAATTTAGGGTTTTTCAAATTTAAAATCCTAAATTTTATTTATTTTAATAGGAAAATACGTTAATTTAACACTTGGCAGTCCTAATTCATTGGTGACTATAGCAAGCATGTAGGGGTTACTCTTTACAAATAGAATCTTCAAACTTTTATATCTAAAATTTATATATATCCTTAATAATATAAGGTTTAATTAAACAAGTGATAAATAAATTTATCACACATCATATTTATTATTCTATTTCTTGCTCCAGGAAGAAAAAACTAATAAATGATAACCTTAAAGTAAAATGAAATGCTGAAATGGGCAAAAACACAATTTAAAAAAATAAGTAAAAAATTGTGCATAAAATAATCTTTAATCATTAGACACCAATTCCGGTGCAAAATACATTTAAGAAATGGAAACTGATGATTTAATAACTAAATTGGTCATGCAGGAAAGTAAAGAGCTAAAAATAACAAGAAAAGAAAATCGACTAGTTACATTGGAAAAGAATCTACTCCAAAAAAAGAAAAGTTGGGTCTGGGACTTCATTAGTTCCATCACCATTAAAAGTAAAATTAGAAAAAGTGTCAAATAGCCAAGAATCAAGTTCAAACTCAGAAGATGAGGAAAAGTTACCTTCACCAATTAAAATTAAAACAGAGAATAAAGGACAAGATACACCTTTAAAAAAAATAGTGGGATCTATAAGTAATTATGGAAATGATGAATCAGACCCAAATCTAAAGAAAATAAAAACAGAAAAAATTAGTATGCACCACAGTAAAGAATCAAGTTTAAAAAGACAAAACAAGTACCTTCACCAATCAAGATTAAAAAAGAAAAAGGTAAGTTTGCTCCTTGTAATATACAGGGTGTCCAAGAATATTAAACATATTCTTGGACACCCTGTGTTTTTTTAATAGTTTTTACTTTACTTAAATAATTAGATTGGTAAAATAATTAATATAAATTATTTTTTTAAAGGTAATAGTTTGATATAGCGGTTTTCGCTATTATAAGGGATTTTCGAAAAATTCTTTTTTAGGGCGTTTCTATAGGTCGATTATGAGTCAAAACTGTGTGCGCGTTTTCCAAAATCCATTTCTATAATTTATTATTAATAAAAACATATTATGGGACGGTGGAGTGAACAGGGGTGCTGAGTGGGAACGAAACAGTATAAATCCAACGTCAAACACAAGAAAACATTAATACACTGCACTCGGGGCACATGAAAATGTAAATTAATTTTGAAAAGTATTAAATTTTTCGAAAAACTATCCCACACATATGAGATATCTCGTCCGCCATTAATTAAAGAAAGAAAATAGGCGCTTTCATTTTAGTCAGCTGATAGCATGAAGTTCATCATTTTGAAAATGACAGTCTTGATAGAAGCAGCGTTGCCAAACTTCTTATGAAGAATTAACACCAAGGCTATTTCTGGGGATTACCCACCATTTCCATCAGAAACAATGGTATTTTTTGTAGAAAATTTTATGTTTAGGTATTTTCCTTTTTTCTCTACAAATTATAATAGGAAGAAGGAATAACTTAATTTTTCATATGAATTTTGTCCTGTATCTCCCTTTTTTTTAAGCTATTGACACTTTCTCACTTTATTTGGCAACATCGCAAGACATTTACAATTCTATTGCAAACCCTTCTTTTTATGCAGTGACAGCCATGGCGGGATTGTTCTACTATTATTTATTTTTAATTTTTTAAACAATTTTTTGACATTTTTGTAAACAGAAAGTGCGGAGTGTACTGCAAAATACTGTTTTTGGGCGTTTAATGTAGGATTTCTACTGTTTCGTCCCAACCCAGTACCCCTGTTCACTCCACCGTCCCGTAATATGTTTTTATTAATAATAAATTATAGAAATGGATTTTAAAAACGCGCACACAGATTTGTGTCATAATCGACCTATAGAAACGCCCTGAAAAAGAATTTTATTATAATTTTATATATTAATTATTGTTACGGACATTAAAAATAAGTGTTAGTTTATAGAATTGTATAAGGTTGGGACCTTTTAGTTTAGTCTGATAATTTATTTGAATAATTTACCTTAGATTTTCCAAGTTCTTTCATCAGTTTCGAAGGTTTCCGAAAACGCCCGAATTATCCATTAAGAACTTTTATGCCATCCTGTACTATGGAATTTTCACGATATTTCTCGAAGATTCTAGATCATTCTTTACTCTTCCACCATACTATAAAAGGGCGACGGGAAACCTTGGATCAGTCAGTATAAATTCGACTTTTGTGTTGTAAACTTCGAGACATTGACAAGAGTAGATTTTGTCGTTGTTGTAACCATAGTTACGTTCCATTGTTAATAAAGGTATAAAAACGAAGACACGTGTTTTTATACGAGGTGTTTTGGAACATTTGGTGTCAGAAGCGGAACGAAGTCACCCGAAGAAAGTGAAGCGGAACGAGATTACCCGAGGAAGCCGAAGTGGTTACGAAGATTGGATGCCAGTAGGAGCAAGAAAGCAGACTGAAGCTATGGAGGAAATATGTGCACTTATGAAACTAATGATAGAAAAACAAGAAGACTTTAAAAACGAAATGAAGTCCAGTTTAGAAGAAATAAAGCTTGAAATTCGAACCAGTCAAGAAGAAATGAAGCAAGAATTAAAAGAGATGATGGAGAAGTTCAGAGAAAATCTAAAAGGGGAATTTTATAACGGTCAAGATGAAATGATGTTGCTTGAGTTAAAACTTACCAAAGAGGATGTTAAAGAAGTGGAAGAACAAATGCAGCAGACTGTACAATTGGTTCATAGTCAAGTGCAACTAGTCCAAGATCAAGTTCAACAAGTCAAAGAGCAAATGCAACAGGAAGTTCAACAATTACAGCAGCAATTTAAAAATATTGCCAGTACAGGTGTAGTCTCAGGATGTGGTACTCCAGCAACTGTTCTGAAACCACCAACTTTTGACGGAAAGGTACCGTGGGTTACGTACCTTAGACAATTTGAAGCAGCTGCAAACGGCAACAACTGGAGCCCAACAGAAAGAGCACGAGCTCTTGTACTTGCTCTTCGAGGAAAAGCCATGGAGGTGTTAAGAAACATTCCCGAAGAAAAGTTGTCCGATTATGAATCGATTGTCATGTTTCTGGAGATGAGGTACGGCGAAACCCATCTACAAGAAGTCTATAAGGCGCAGCTCCATGGACGAAGACAGAAATACAACGAAAGTCTCCAGGAGTATGAAGCAGATATTGTACATCTAATTAACCTGTCATATCCAGCCTACCCGGAAGAAATAAAACAAGAACTAGCTGTTGGCAGTTTTATTGAAGGTCTACGTGATCCAGATATGAGTCAAGCATTAAGAATGGCCAAGCTTAAGAAAATTTCTGAAGCTCTTGCTTACGCACTTCAGTTTGAAACAGCAAAGCGGACATCCAGAACTCAGGCAAGACTTGGAAGAACAAATTATCCACCAAAAGATGGAAATCCAAATAATAATTTGACCAGAGTGATACAGGAGTTGCAAGAAATCATACGTAATCAACAAACTGAAAAAGACAACAGAATTACAATTAGAAGAAGAAATATCATTCGTTGTTGGAAGTGTGGTAAAGAGGGGCATATACAGAGAAATTGTTCCAGTTTTCAGGCCTCTTCCAGTAGTGCAGAAAACTCCCAGTTCAAGAGGCGAGACCTGGCTAAGTGTTACCAAGAACCATCAACAACAACAATTAGGGTATCCCGGTTACAGAACAATGGCTCCAGCTTGGTAGTACCTGGAAATGTATGCGGTCGAGAATGTGAGATGGTACTAGATACTGGTTCTACACATACCATCGTGAGGCCAAACATCTTATCCCACTGCAAAATATTCCGACCTGAGAAGAATTATATTTTGGAAACTGCCAATGGTGAAGTCATACCAGTTCAAGGCATACACGAAGCTAGAATTACCCTAGGAACAACAACATTTACACACGTTGTGTTTGTTGCCGATATAATGGACGAAGTTATTCTCGGCCTTGACATTATGAAAAATCAGATGTTTGTACTAGACCTTCCACAACGGGTACTGAGAACTAACAATGAGGAAATTGTGATGAGATTTCCAAAAAGTAATGAAACAACAATTCGAGAAGTGGTACTTGCAGAAGATGTCACATTACCGCCAAGTTCAGAGAGCGTTATTCAAGCAAGGTTTGAAGACTCAGAAGAAGGGGAAGACATTTCGTTATACAATACGAGAAGAATCAAGGGGGTTCACCGAAACTACAGAAGTCATGTAAAGTGGTGACACGGCATAATGAAAGAAGTACATCTAAAAATGCTAAGCCGCTATTAAGACCGTGAAGATACTTGATCGAGACGATCAAAACTTGGGAGGGGGCAATGTTACGGACATTAAAAATAAGTGTTAGTTTATAGAATTGTATAAGGTTGGGACCTTTTAGTTTAGTCTGATAATTTATTTGAATAATTTACCTTAGATTTTCCAAGTTCTTTCATCAGTTTCGAAGGTTTCCGAAAACGCCCGAATTATCCATTAAGAACTTTTATGCCATCCTGTACTATGGAATTTTCACGATATTTCTCGAAGATTCTAGATCATTCTTTACTCTTCCACCATACTATAAAAGGGCGACGGGAAACCTTGGATCAGTCAGTATAAATTCGACTTTTGTGTTGTAAACTTCGAGACATTGACAAGAGTAGATTTTGTCGTTGTTGTAACCATAGTTACGTTCCATTGTTAATAAAGGTATAAAAACGAAGACACGTGTTTTTATACGAGGTGTTTTGGAACATTATTATAGAAACCGCTATATCGAACTATTACCTTTTTAAATTTAAAAAC
>JACEGR010012437.1:0-11572 GCA_014170235.1 Listronotus bonariensis | reverse complement strand
GTTTTTTTTTTTGTAAAAAGTTGGCATTCGTTTACCCCTCGATATTCTGCGCAGTTCTAACGCTTATATTTTACTTTTTAATATTATTTAACATAAAACTTTACGGTATTTCAAGACCATCGTAGACTGTATTTTTGGTAAAAAAAACTTGCAAAGCGAGGCTCAGACTCAATATAAAACGATACAAATTGCCGTAATTTTGAGCAAATTGGTAATTTTGTTTGACAACACATAAAATTACCGCACAGACTACGTTTAAATCTGATATAATTTGTGATAAAAACTGCCTGGGTAGCAATTTTGTCATTACCATTACACGCATTACTTTCCTTTTTTTTTACTTTACTTACAATAATATTTATTAATAGAATTGTACGATTTCTATCTCTTTTAAATCTATACAGGTAAATTTATAACTATCTAACATGCCAAATTTAGTAATACCCAGTGTATTACAAATTGGCCCATTTCGACTTATGTATTTGTCACAGTCAAATAGTAATTTTGGAAAAATGGCTTTTGTCTAGGCAAATGCTTTTTGCCTGGGCAAATGACTTCATGAAAATATTTTCTATTTAAAAGTCATTTTCCTAGGAAAATGGCATTTGCCGTGGTCCCTGTTAGGCAAATGACTGAGATATACTTGATAACATATTAGCGGTATAGTGTGTTTTGCAGACAGTAAAAACACAAGCACGGGTACTTTGAATGGTTTGAAGCGCTATACACGGTCATGCAAAACTGTCACATTGGGGGAGTGGGCACGGTTATTTCTGGTAAGTTAAATCTAAGTCGCTTTATTTAGGCATAAAAAAAGATTTAACCAACCAGAACTAACCATGACCCCTCCAATATGACAATTTTGCATGACCGTCTGGTTATGCAAATATTTTTATTTCCTTTTGTCTAAAATTTGCTCAGGAAAATAGAATCAAATGCTAATCGACTAGTCAAATAGCATTTGCCTAGGCAATTAGCATTTGAAAATGAAAATACACTATTTGCCCAGGCAAAAAGCATTTGCCTAGACAGAAGACATTTTCCTAAAATCACCATTTGCTGATATATTCACTGCGTTTTGGTAAACATTTCTTGTGACTTTAATTCTTGGCACAGTTCGAAGATTTAAAGGCTGTATATCAACGCATCGTAGATGTCTTGAGAGAAGGACGAGGCAGTGTGTTCACTTGAAATTTTAAAGTTAAAAGAAAAATAAATAAATCATAACCCTTTAGAAATAAATAAACAAATAAAGTGGGAAGTTTGGGGCGTCTCCCGATTAACTGTAAAGGTATATACAAAGGGGCACTACGTGTTACTCTCTCGGGAAGTCCTGGCGAAAATAATATAATCCTATTCCTTGGAGAAAGAGCCGTTTAATTTTATATAAGAGAGTGGCAGGTCTTTTACAGCCGTCGGTGGACAAGACAAGGAAGTTTTTGTTTAAAAGAAAGATCATATAAAAAGTAAACAATATTTCAAAAGAGTCTGGAGAGAAATTTAAACTTTTGTAATGCTGCTGTGACTATGCATATAGGTAATGAAATAATTTAAAGAAAAGATATTTTTAAAGGCAGCCCCACAGCCTACGAAAGCATACCGAATCAGCTAAATAACATTAGTCATAGGCAATGTGAGGGAAAAGGGACAGTCTAACGTGAATACCAGCATGTAAACATTTCGGATTGGATGACTTATATACATCCTTTGTTATTGCTTTACTGACCAATATACCATAACCTATTGCTTATACAGTATATGAAACCTCATATTATTATGATTCTAGGTACAGTGTATGCCGGATTTTCTTATGGTTATCTTATATTATTCCTTTAAGTTGTAAGTAGTTATGCGAGTCCCAGAAACATGCGAATATTTCCTTTTCCTAGTTCCACCACAAACCTTTTTAAAAATAATTTTATTTTTGGACTGCAGGACAGCCCTTCCTTAACGACTGGCTAACAACGTCTGTACAGGATCCACAGTTTATCGTAAATTCCGAACCACATCTCCTCTCAATGCTTTGTAAAGTAATGGAGAAATCCATTAACTCTGCAAATTCTTGGGTATTTAGAAAAACATAAATATTTATACACTAGGCAGATACGGATTTCAGTCACCAAGAGATCTACAGCAGATCTTACTTTCGCTTCGATTCACACAACTGAGAACAAGTCTCTTGAGTTTCTGGGTGAGTCCCAGGTCGTTGCTCTTGATATATCTAAAGCTTTCCGATAAGTCTGGCATGACGCACTTCTTAATAAACTTCCCTCTACCGGTCTTCCAACTAAACTCTGCTCTTGGCTCTCCAGTTATCTTTCTAATCGACGTATATCAGTCATTGTTGATGGCCACTCTTCCGAAGACTTTCACGAAGTTAATGCTGGAGTGCCTCAGGGCTTCGAATACTAGCACCAACTTTGTTTCTTCTTCACATCAACGACCTTGCTTTCTTCCACAACCAATCCCGATTCGATAGTCTATGCTGACGATAGGTACCCTTCACTCCACTTTTCCAGGTTCCCAAACCAATCTCTTCAACCCGACTTGGAGAAGCAAACGCAGGGCGATGCAGGATATCTCTTTCACAGGATCTCAATTTGATATTGGATTGGGGCGCCAAAAATCTCGTTCAATTTAATGCATCAAAAACACAATCATGTTCCTTGTCGCGAAAAAAATCATCAAACACTCATCCTTTGCTTATGAGTGGCCAGGTTTTGCAGAGCGGGAACACATTTAACCTTGTGGGCGTCACATTTGAGAATAACCTCAACTGGCATAAACACATTGTATCTATAGCCACCGCGGCTTCAAAAAGCTTGGATTTCTTTTCCGAGCCAAAAAGTATTTTTCTCCTTCCAAATTATACACTTTGTATGTGTCCCAAATTCGACCCTCTCTGGAATATTTGTTCTCATGTCTGGGGAATGGCATCCCCTACAACCCTCAGCATTCTTGATGCCATTTAAAGAAGGGCTGTTCGTCTTATTAATAATCCTTTACTTACTCAAAGACTTCCTTCTCTTGCCCATCGTCGAGCTGTGGGAGATCTATCGCTCTTCTATAGATACTTTTACGGCTTCTGCTCCGACGAATTGTCCAGTATGGTCCCTCCTCTTGCAGTTCCCAACAGAGAAATTCGTGGTGCCGCGCGTAGGCATCCCTATACAGTTCAATTGGACACGCCCCGAACTTCCCATTTCGTTCGTTCTTTTATTCCTAGAGTTTCTAGATTGTGGAACCTACTGCCAGCGGAGGTCTTTCCTTATAACAATATATTTTTGTATTTTAACATAAAAGGTTTTTATAACTTAGACGAATATAAAAGGCTATGCGATTATCGTTTTTGGCGGTTGTATAGGCAGTATTACTGATAATCAGTAATCCAATCTGTCGTACAACTTGATAAACACCAACGCTACAGATTATGCAATTATCGTTTTAAAAATCAAGTCTACTTAAGTTGAACAACCTGTCATACTGTCATACAAGAGTTGCAAAGTCTGTGGGCCGTTTAAAAGATTAACTCTTTGTTTTAAATCTAACTATAATACAACATTTATCAAAGACAACATTTTTCCATACAACCTCACTTTCAACACAGAAACCAACCTCGTAAAAATACATCCTTATAATAAATAATATTATAATAGGCTTTTTTCTTATGGATTTGAATACAAACCGAATAAATCTTAGTATCCGATACCTAATATCTTAATGTAAAACGACAAAAATTTCCTGGTCGCTCTATATACTTTCTCCATAATAAATGATACTTCTGAAAACTACCCCTCATTTATTTTCCTGTTCTGTTCCTAATTCAAATCATCTAGATCACCCTTTTATATTTATTATATTAGATCGATGGACTTTTTTAAAGAACACTTGTATTTATATACTAAAATTAATGTAAAAATAAATATATTTATATATATATATATATATATATATATATATATATATATATATATATATATATATATATATATATATATATACATATATATATATATTTATTTAAAGAAGTCTTTTCGGGTGTGCGGTATGTATGATTAAAAACTCTTTTTCTTAATATACTCTATATTTCGCCATTTGTTAACAGCTGAGAGTAAACACCACAGATGAGGAAACAAGCACATTACATAAAGTGTATAGATACAATTTTATATATATATATATATATATATATATATATATATATATATATATATATATATATATATGTTACTTCGTAGAGTTTCACGGATAGATGAATGTGTAAAGGTGTCATTCCAGGAGTATATCCGTTGGTCTTTGTATTCCTTGCGGAATTTTGCAGACGTTTCGCCAAAATCGTCCTTAGCTTAGTTTCAAAGTGTTATAACTAGCATTATTATTCTCTCATATTTTGTACACTAAAAAGGTATATATAATAAATATTTCTACGAGCAACCATTTTCAAGATATTTCTGATTAAACATTTTATTCCATACATAATTTGCTATTGCATTCATTTACGCTTTATTTAGGCCACCTGGTAGTACCCAAAAAGTCTGTACAAAATTCTACCACAAACTTTTGGGCTAAAATACAACGATCTAATGTTATTTACCTTAGTCGAAAGGTTCCTGGTTTGCAATATATAGGGTGTCAAAATTTCCATATATTTTTTACTTAGACACCCTGTATCTCGCAAACGATTAACTTTTTCTTAGGCAACTTGGGTTAAATCCTTGTATTTGGCGTAAAAAAATTGTAGTACCAACTTGTAAAGACTTTTAGAGAAACCCTGGTGGCCTAAATAAAGCGCAAAGGAATGCGAAAAAAAAGGATTTATGTGAAATAAAACGTTTAATCTAAAATATCTTAGAAACGGTAGCTTGTAGCAATATTTATTAAGTATAACTTTTTTTGTGGAAAGAATATGGATATACAAAACAATAAAACAATGGTTTATTAAAATCACAATATACAGAGGCACAAAAAATAATGACACTTTGAACAAAAGCAAAGTACTGCAGGTTGCCCTGTACGTTAAACAGTAAAAATATGAGGGCCTTTTGATTCCTTACAGTAAAAAACTTATCTAGATTTTTCTCAGCTTAATTTATCAGCCAACTCAGTCAAATAAATCAGGGAAATGGCAAATCATGTTTTTTCTAATTTAGGGACTTTAAAACTTAAAGATTTTTACTAAAACTCGGAGGGTGGATTTCTTACGATAATAATACTTGGCTTTATACGACAGAAGTAAAAAGTATAAAATAAGATTAATAATCCAATTTTCTTTACTTCATCCGGCTTATTTAGAAATTGTTTAAACGTATCACTGTCTTCTTATTGACAATAATTGACAAAAACAAACTCTTTGATAGCATATTGGGGTAGAATATTTTTCTTTCATCTTTTTATAGTATACAGTATGTCCACGGATGGACTTTACAATAGCACAAATGGACCAAAAACTTTAATTTTTAGGAAATTTCTGCAATGCAAACGCCTTTGCTTTATGGAAAAATATGATTGATGTTAAAAAATTTGTTTAGTTTTGTATAGGACCCCAAATACTACCAAAATATAAAATAAGAGTTAAAGAAAACTGCCGTTTCCTTCAATAACTTAGTCTGTGTCAGTATCAAATAAAGGTTTTTAGAATTAAATGAGCTTCCAACACTTAAAACTTTCTATAAAACTAACAAAATTGTTTGTTAAATACTACTTTTAAAATTCAAATAAAAAACTTTAAAATTTTAGTAACATACTGGAAATAATTTAAATCACGATATTCTTACGGAAATTTTAAATTTCAAAACTATTTTTTATTAAACACTTTGTGGAATTATTAAACATATTAGAGGCAGTTTTCTTGTGGTCGATTTTTAATTTTTTGTGGCTTTTAAAATCCTTGTACAAGACGTGGTTAAATCTTAAAATTTTGGCCTAAGGAATTCGTGATTAGTAATTTAGACTGGACGCCACAAATTACAGAGGTTTGCAAAATAATAAATCAACCTACTCCATAAGAGTCATG
This sequence comes from Listronotus bonariensis, assembly GCA_014170235.1. Taxonomy (NCBI): domain Eukaryota; kingdom Metazoa; phylum Arthropoda; class Insecta; order Coleoptera; family Curculionidae; genus Listronotus; species Listronotus bonariensis. The sequence goes on along the minus strand of JACEGR010012437.1, from coordinate 5,559 downwards.
TCAAAATATCTAAGCAGGAAAGATTTAAAATTTATTTTGCAAATATTTACTCGGTACTTCGTTATGGGTTGATATTCTGGTGGAACTGTTGACTTGAGAGAGTTTTTAAAAGTCAAAAGAGGGCAGTGCGAGTTCTTTTGGTATAGGTTATCGTGATCATGTCGGGGAAAATTCAGATATTTGAATATACTTATTCTTCCAGGTTTGTTTATTTATGAGTGTCTTTTGTTTATGTTTAAAAAAAGAGATAAATTTACAGCTATTAAAATAAGGCAAATACTTTAACACTAGATCACTCGGGTACAATGTCCCTCAGCATAGATTGACTGGGCACTGAAAAAGGGGCTACTCTATTCAGCCAATAAATTCTTTAACAAGTTATCAAATGAGATAAAGTCAGCGACTGATTTTAAATTTTATAAAGCAAAAGATTTTTAATCTTTTGGTTCAAATAGAACCATATAATCAAAATGAGTTTTTTAACTTTTTAAATGAATGAAGTTTTTTTCGATCTTTATGTTTTGTCTCTTCACATTTTTGAACTTTTTATGTACAAAGGTTTTAACTAAATTAAATTTTTTTAAAACAGCTTTTCCCAAACCTGTGTGGTTTAGTAATGTAAGAACTAGGATTAAAATAAAAAAAAGTTTAGGCTTAGTTTTGTCAATTACTTTTATAAAAATATCTCTTAGGCTAAGTTATTTTGTATTAATTAAAGGATTTAAATCCTCACCCATTGACGCCATTCATTCTCAAATTCTGTATTTGCAATTTTATTGAATAAAGAGATTTTTGACTTGACTTTGACTAAAAAAGGCATTCCTCATTGTTGGAAAAAAGGGCGAATCTTGCAATTCCAAAGACATGATTTTTATTATTTATATAATAATACATCCCCGCAAAAAGTCATATTATGGTGTTGTACCATTGTAGCATAAGTAGTAAAATCTTTCTTGTCGCTATTAACAATTTAGAAAGCCGTGCTCAAAGCTTTTAATGTCATATCTTAATGTTGTAATACGGCTGTAATTTTTGTGTGAGGAATTAATTTTCCGTTCGTATTTCTCCAAAGTACAGGGCTTATCCCCTGTAAAGAATTTAAACGGATTATTATATCAAACGGGGGCCGGAAAATTATTACAAGTAAAGAAACGTATAAAAGTATAAGTAATTAAGAAAACAAAGGCGATTTTACTGTTTGGAGGGTTATTTGCCTTTTATGATTTTCGACTACACTAATTTTTAGGGAAAGGCATTTTAATAATGGTGTAAACACAATATTTTAGTGCTTATCGTAAATTTTTCGTTATAGTCCTCGCAATAGCGCGAAGTTAGCGTTCTCCAGTAATCGTTAAAACAATTTAATGAATAATTATTTTTGTTATAACCCCTTAACTCTGTATTTAAATGCTTTATGTTTATACGCAGTATTTTCTTTACCCTACATACCAAAATTACAAGTAGAAAATACTTTTAACTTCTTAATAAAATGAACTAACTTAAAGTACAGAAAATAATATTATGATTATGTTAATCATTTGCAAATAACAAAGTTAAAAAGAAACTTTATTTAGAAAAGAATATACAATGTTTTAAACAAGTTTAGTAGGGTGAAGGGTGACAGCTGTCAAGTTTTAACCCTTGTGACGATTTATTAAGAGTAAAAAAGTTTATTTATTTTTTTAAATTTAATTCTGATTACGACAAACTGCGCGATCGATTTCTGGAAAAGTAGGCTTTGAAATTTTTTAAAAATTTGGTAACGTTATAGGGACAATAGGAGACCTACGATTAAATAGTACATTCTGAGACAAGCACAAAATGTTACTTATTTACCACGAGTATGACTTTTGCAGTACGAGCCGCGGGCTAGTGCTGTAAAATACGAGAGGAAAATGAGTATTCCATGCCAGTTGCATACTATACGTTTTCTACGACTATTAGTATACAGTGTGGCCCAGGATAGGTGGTACAAAAGGACAAATGAACAAAGAATTTTTGAATTTTAATAGCAGGTCGCATTGTCGCAAGTTTTACTCCAATTGGTATTATACAGGGCAAGTTATTACTAAAAATATAAACAATACCCAGGAGTAAACTACATTTTTATTTTAAAAATAAAATAAAATTGGATAAGTAAATGTTGTAGAGAATTGAATTTTATGTTAGAATTTAATGTTGTGTAAAAAATGGAATTGTCAATTATTTACATTACGCATCACAACTTAAATAATGGGCAAGAGGGTGCAAAATTTAATAATAGGAAATATTTATTTATTTTTTATTCACTTTCTTAAGACAAGTATTTTAAAAAAATGCCAATGCGTAATGTAAAAAATTAACAATTTAAAATTCTTTAACTTTAAGTTTTGATATAAAACCTAATTCTCTAAAACATTTACTTATATAATTTTGTTCTATTTTTAACAACATAGGTACTTTACTCTTGATAATTTTTTTATATTTCTAGTTATAACTTGCCCTGTATATTACCAACTGATGTAAAATTTTGTATTTATTAGTTTTGGACTATGCGACCAGTTTCCCAAAACTCGCTTTAGAATTAAAAATTTTTGATCCATTTGTCCTCCTTGTAACACCTATCCTGGTACACACTGTATAACTGAAAAAAATATTAAAACAACTTTCTTGTATAAAAATGTCAAATTATCGTGTTTTAAACCACCGTGGGTAATGGATGTGAATACTGAGCGTGAGTTATGGCCGTGGGTAAAAAGCGATATTACCTGTTTAATATCACATAAATAATGTAGTGCAATAAAGTGGCTAATTTTATTCATTCGTGTGAACATTTTTCGCACAGTGTGATAAAAAATATGGCCATCTTATTATTTTATTCAGGAATCGATATTTTTGCTTCAAAAAATTAATAAATGTTAAATTAGCCTGGATCGAAAAGGCAATAGTTCTCTACTGTCAGTATTTTAACGATTTTTAGTGGAAAAGCTTTTTAAAATTAAAATATTAATTAAAGCTAAAATGTTAACTTACACCTAGGCCCGCGAACCCGCTTTTAATTCTTTTAGTCTTTAGTCGAAAAACGTATTGATGCTGGTTGATCTATTTTTTTCTTCTGTGAAAATTTAAAAGTTTCTACGATACATGAATATTAATTTGCATCATTATTATATTAAAATGTAGGTGATTGATTTTATTATGCATTATTAAAATATTATGTTTTGTAGAACTTTAAAAAATGGGCAGAAAATTACTTTAAAGGGACGCCTCTAAAAATCGGTTTTTCTGAATAACTTTTTATAGTACTTGATATAATGAAATAATTTTTATTATGATATACAAGTAAGGACTTCTTTAAAATAGTATCCTAGTAAAACATTTGCCCATTAGTCTGCGCCAGAGGCGGACCAGGGCCGTATTAACTGTTTAGGGCGCCCTAGGCTGGAATTCCCGGAGCGCGTTAGGATAAATACCACCACCAAAAAATCAACAAAATTTCTGAAGAGCGTCTATTTTTAGTGCAAAGCGCCTTACTCCACTACTCAAAATAAAATTTAAAAAGCAAAAAAAGGTCTCTTACTTCTTTTTTTTCTTTTATTTCATTCTCGAGCGCCTTATTCACAAGGCAAATTAGTCACAAAAATCCCGACCCAACCTAAACTTTTTTAAAAAGTCCCCTGTATGGCGCTTATTTTTTCATGGCGCCCTAGGCTGTAGCCTAGTCAGCCTAATGGTTAATACAGCACTGGGGCGGACTAACCGTTACAAAATATTGTTAATTATCTTTACAACCTTATAATAAAGAAAAAAATAAGTATTTTTGGGTAGCATAAATCCATACCTAAAAAAAGAGCACTTTTGTAATAATATATAAATTAAAGCGTTTTCGACTAAAACAATATTTTGTTTTCTAGAGACAATAGGAGGTTATTCTGTTGCAAAGGTACCAAAAAAGAAACTAATTCATTTTTTTTAAATTTTCACGAAACTGAAAAATAATGTTGCAGCATTGTCGAGGGTCCCATAATCTCCAATATTTAAAAGTAGAGAATGCATAAAATAAGAGAAAGAGTATGTCAAATCGAAAAACAAAATTATAAAATACAACCCCATTTAATCAAAATGTTTTTCTCGAAAACGCTTTACTTTATTAATTTCGAACAAAAGTACATTTTTTCCTTTGTTGTACAGGGTGTAAAAATAATTGGTACTTTTGTGTAAGGGTTAGTCGGCCCCTGGCGAACTAAAAAGGAATATGTTTTTCAAGGACACGGTGGCGCAGTGGACAGAGCTTTGATCTTCGAAGCCAGAAGTCGCCGGTTTGATTCCCAGCGGGGGAGACATATTTAGGTAGTAGTTATTTAATAATAATGTCCGTGGTGGCACTACCGCGTCGTCTAAAAGGTTCTGTGGAATACATACCTGCATGTTTCAGTGCTTGGACAACGTTGACGAAATAGGGGGAACGAGGGGTTAAACATCTTATAGCCCGACACCCACGAAACTCTGGTATTTAGGCATAGGCCTTCGTGGGATGTCAAAAAGATAATAAAAAATAATGATAAAGGAGTCCTAACTGGTATTTATCATGGTTGGTTAATTTATTCTTGGCTCTGGTCCCTTTCGGTCCAATTTACCAGCACATTCGAGGGAATATCTGGATAGTCGTGATCTGTAGCTCCCAATAATTCCGGATTCTTTCACTATTTATTTAATCTTGAACTTATGAAGTGGCATGAATTTCAGCCATCTTCCCTGGAACTGCTACTGGTATCGCGCATAACCGGTTTCTTTCAGTGCTGACCCGCCACCATTTTCCGCCATTAGAAAAACATTAGGTTATAGGAATCTTTACTCACAGCTCCTAGTTCCAAGTTCCTCGGGGCACTAGAACGTCTTCTACATCCTTCATGCATGATACCACGTGAGAGCCGCATGGACTCCCTTCCAACGTCTTACCACGACCGAGAACGAACGGAAACTGGTATCTATCATATAAAAAAGTATTCCATTATACCAAGTGATATAAAAGTTATTTAAGAAATCCCGATTTTTAGTGGCGTCCTTTAAGGGCACATATCTCTGTAAAAAGGGGCTTTAGAAAGATATTTTATATGAACTTGTCACATTATTTTATGTGTTCTATATAAATCTGAGAGATTGTCCGCCTATTCTTGGACACCTTGTATTTGCCTTTTAGGTGTGTAAATATTCTAAATTTTGTTAGTAATAACAACAATGTAATTTATATATAATATTTCTTAAAAATATGATAAAAATATTTGTGCCCACAATTTTAACATTTAAAAGAGTCTAAATGGTAAGGATTAATATTGAATATTACATAACAAGTCACATGATTTAGTTTACCTAATAAGGCTTTATTTTATAGTAGAAAATATCTTAGTTTGTGGGCAGCGTTATCCAACCTATCTGGCTGCTCCATTCGTTGGTAGGGTCTTAAAAACAGTTTTTTAACTAAAGCCGTTTACTTATTCAAAAATTAAGCATACCCTAATATAAAAATAGATTTAAGCAATCAACGCCATTTTTAATAGAGACCAATACGTTACTGACACT
>JACEGR010012436.1:0-11580 GCA_014170235.1 Listronotus bonariensis | reverse complement strand
TAAAATAAACAATCAATAAACCAGCAACCAGTTATCTATGTCACTATAACACTATGTCAATTTTTAATTATCTTTTTACTTGTTTCAATTTTTTTTAGTACTTTTAATTTTATTTTGGCGTGTACTCAAATAAATACCATCCAATAAACGATAATAGCCAAAACCATATTTATCGGTATCGATATATCGATATTTTTCAAATTTGACATCATTACTCCCTCCTCCTCCCCTCGCTACAACTAATGCTTATAGAGTTCAAATATAACAAAAAAAAATATTTTAGTTATAACATTTTTTCACTAAAACCTGGTTGAAAAAAATCTTTTTTCTCTCTTATTTCCTGTCAAACAAACCTATTTGCAATAGTCCAATGTAAAATCACCTACTTTAAGACCAATATTTGTTTAAATCGGATTTCGATAAATCAGTTTATCCTCTGACATAGATAGCACATATATTCAAAGATACAGAATTGAAAGAGAATCCTTGTCGATTTCTAGAAATTGAACATCTGAGTTCGCTTCCTTAAATAAAATCAGTAAAAACTGATTCTAAAAAATCTGTTTAAAAATAGAAAATATCAAGAGAAATAAATAAAAATGAAAAGGGACACTTTTTATTAAATAAACCAATACAAGAAATAAAAAAGAAATAAACAAGAAATATACATTTAAAGTGAGCACTTTGTCCACCCTGTAATAAAAATTGTCACCAACATTTTACCTATAGTAGTACCTAAAAACTAACATTTTTTTATCACATTGGCAACACTGTCACGTGCAAAGTGTGTACACACACATTTCTGACAATATAAGCTTGATTGTACAGGGGTGAGTCATCGATAGAGCAAAGTAGATTTATACAAAAACAAAAATTTAACAGATTTTTACCGTTTTCATATCTTTAACTCTCACCTATTACAATCAACCTGTTGTATTGTTATTACACGTGTTGTGTGATAAAAAAATGATGTTGTAGAGCAAATGTTGGTGGTTTCATATATTTCTTGTTTGTGTATTGGTTTATTTAATAAAAAATAAAATACCAGGCAAATGAACTACGCTGGAGGGTAAGGACAGTGCTAGAAAAACCAGCAACAGGAAAAACTAACACCACACAGGAGGAACGCAAGGCAATAAGGAATTTACGAAAGGACGAAAACATCAAGATCCTTCCAGCTGACAAGGGCAACGCGACTGTGGTAATGGATTTGGAAGATTATGACAAGAAAATAGAAGAACCTTAATAAGGGTAAATACAGACTTTTACCCAGTGACCTTACAAAGACAATTGAATGGAAAATATATCGAGCACTCTATAAATATAAGAACTACATTCCAGATAATATCCGAACCAGGCTCACACCACACCACAGCAAACCACCACACCTATATGGGCTGCCCAAAATCCACAAAGATAACGTTCCACTTCGACCAATCACCAGCTCAAGAGATTCGGCAACAAGCAATTTAAGTAGATTCCTTCTTGAAATTGTCCAACCATTAGCTGGCAGAACACCGTCATTTATAAAGAACTCTGTTTTTGTAAGTATCCTTAAGGACATTAAATTAAATCCCTTGGATCAATTCGTCAGCTTTGATATCGAAAGCCTATATACAAATGTGCCTTTGAAGGAATCGTTAGACATTGTCGAGGCTAGATTGAGGGATGACACATCATTTTTACTAAGAAGTTCGTTACCCCTGGAGGGTGTGATGGAGCTCCTGAGGTGCTGTCTGCATAATTCTTATTTTCAAGTAAAAGATAAGTTTTATGCCCAGGACAATGGCCTACCGATGGAATGCCCACTCTCTCCAGTGATAGCGAACATTTACATGGAGTGGTTTGAAACTCATGTTATTAACACCGCAACCGTTAAACCAAAAATCTGGCTTCGATACGTCGACGATACTTTTATAATCTGGAATGGAACAGACAGACAACTAGACTGTTTTCTCAACCACATTAACTCAATAAATAACTCCATTAGATTTACTATAGAGAAAGAGAAAAATGGATGTCTGCCTTTTCTGGATGTTCTTGTCAGTAGGTCTAATGGAACAATTAACACATCTGTATATAGGAAACCCACACATACGGGACAATATCTTAGTTTTCAATCAAACTATTCTGAAGCAACCAAACTGGGAATAATAAAAACGCTTTATAAACGCGCAACCACAATATGCAGCGACAAAGCAACCCTGGATACAGAACTAAGAAATATCAAAATGGACTTGCTTCAGAATGGTTATGCTGAGAGATCTATAAATAGAATTATAAATAGTTGTCACGTGGAACCACCAGTGCGACCACCTGAGCAAGATACTTTCTCTCTTTTAACAATTCCATATGTGAAAGGAACGTCCGAAAAAATTAGAAGAATAGCAAAGAAATATGGAATTAAAACCGTCTTTAAATCTGGATCTACACTACGAAGTTTCTTGACAAAAACAAAACCCGATTTATCCATACAAGAGAAAGATTGTATCTACCAAGTACCATGCCAATGTGGGGGTCGTACATTGGAGAAACAAAGCGTCCTTTAAATGTAAGACTGGCGGAGCACAAACAGCACACACAGAGGGGAGAAACATCGAAATCAGGGATCGCTGACCATGTTTGGTCTCAACAACACAATATCAAGTGGTCAGAAGCACGGGTTGTTCACAGGGAACCACATTGGAGAAAGCGCAAATTTAAGGAAGCCGTCTTTATTGAAAACAATAATGATGTTTTTAGCAATCCAAGTGTGGACATACCAAACATTTGGAAACCACTATTAAAGCGTACTAATGCCGGCGCTACTTAAAACATGTTTAAAAATGAGAAAAACCTTTATTTCTTTTTCTATTGCTTTTGAACCTATATTTGTGTGATTGTTTTTGTAAAACTAATACTCGTTCGTATTTGAAAATTGAAATAATGTGCAATATTACCCACACCCGGCACAATAAATCACTAATGCACAATAAAAATCAAATTGTTTTTGATTGACACAATATATTGTACAATATCTCAATATAAACTACAAACGGTCAATAATATTGTACAATATGAAATATTGCGCAATAATATTGATCATCTGTGGGCCGCTTAAGACAAGTTCCCAAAAGCTTTCCGAGAATTATTTTTAAGACTAAAAAATAAAATCTTTTCTTACCTTACAGGTTGACTGGTTCTGCTAATTCATTCCAAGCTCTTTCTGTGTAATCTTTTCGCAAATATTTTTTAAAGTTTAATTATAAAGTACAGGACGTTGTTTAACTTTCTCCTTAAATCTAATATTAAATAAATCCATATTTGGTCAAAAAATTTCTAAACGTACAATTATTTTCCCGTGTAACAATCAGTCACAATCACAAACAGCTGCTTAAATCAAATTTTACCAAAAATACTCTTTTATGTAAAAATATAAATAAAATAATAATTTTTATCTAAAAATTACATACCCAGTGGCATAAATAGTTATTTTTGTACCAAGGGCGTGAAATAACACTTTTACGCCCGCTGCTGAAAGTTTAGCTTTAGGCGTAAAAGTGCTTTACTCCAGAGGTGCAAACAATATTTTTGTACGACTGAAATTAATATACAAGCATTCTCTGTAGTTACGAGAAAATTTAAAGCTTTTAATGTTTCAATTATTTGACATAAAATTTAATTCTCTACAACACTTACTTATACAATTTTGTCCTTTTTTTTTTTAAAAATAAAGGTACTTTACTCTTGGTCACTTTTCATATTTTTAGTTATAACTCGCCCTGTATAATATCAATTGGAATAAAATTTTATATTTATTAGTTTTTGACCATGCGACCAGTTTTCCCAAAATTTCGTTAAAAATTCAAAAATGTTTGGTCAATTTGTCCCTCTTGTATCACCTATCCTGGGACACACTGTATATAAACTTTTCTCTTATTTTCCAACTTTTACTTTCCAATTCGAGATCTTATCAATATCTCGAAAGCTATAAGATTTACGGGAACGTAAAATATTTTTTTAAACGTAAAAAAACCACCGTAATAAAAACGGGTCTAGACTATCAAGGTCAGTAATCAATTAGCAAATTTAAAGAAAAAAAACATTATTAATGATTGCACTTGATGTACGGGACTGGTTCCAAAGAGGGGAGGTACCGCTTGAGACGAACCGGTTGAGATAGTACCGAGATTTATTTTTCGTCGGCAGAGAAGGAACAACGTATATATTTTCGATATTTTTAAGAAAACAACCGTATGCGTTTTTATACAGTGTGTGTATAGAAGGAACAGTTTAATAATGTAAATTCGGTGCTCTTTAATAAGAAAAAAATCACAAAAAGTTTAAAGCAAATTAATCGGCATGCTTGTCTTCGCGGCCGCCTTTGCTATATTTCTTTTATGATATGCCGGTTGATGCAGGTGGTCATCGCACTATGGGAGAGAAATTAATTTTTTGATCAAAATTCTGAAATTTACCAATCTAACTTAAAATGAGGTGCTTTTTACTGGAAAAATATTATAAATTATTACAAATGCTTTTGGAAACCTAAAACTTATTATATGTTATTATAAATTTACACCTCCCTTAACATTATTATTTTTATTGTACAAAATAAACTAAAATGTCAGATTGTTTGGTTAATTCGGTAGTATTCTAATCAGTAATCCGATGATTATTATCTCATATGATATACAGGGTAATGACAATAGGTATGATTTTTTTAAATGGAATACCCTGAATATTATATCACCACCAAAAAATCTTTTAAAATGCTTTAAAAAAATACTACATTTGATGTGTCTATCTCAATTAGTTAGTTAGTTAGGTCGGAAATATGACCATCCAAATCTGAAAAATAATTTTAAATTATTGTTAGAAGCGTAATAGAGATACATCTTCCCAACCTTTTTTTTTTTAACGTATAAAATAAATAAAAAACACTGATTTGTTGGGTAGATTCTGTAGAATCCATATCTTTCATCAGAATGCCTTTATCTTTTAGGATATACAGTGTAGGACAAAACATATTAAATTTTAAAATGGAAAACCTTGTAAATTATAAAAAAATCTTGTATCTGTCCTTACACCTCAGAAGTAGCAAAAAGTAGAAAGGCAATTGTAAGTACAAAAACTGATAAAGAAAAATGTAAAAAATCTTTGACAAAAGTAGCGAGACTTCCCTGTCGGAGACTGCATCGGAAACACAACAATAGCTCTTATTATTTAAACTCTTTTACTTTTTTAGTAAACAAAGCTAATAATAAACTAAGTGGATTAAATGTTGTATATTTATGTTTACTTAAAATACATTTTCAAGTTTCTTATTACCCCAATAGAAGTCGTCATATCCTTTTATAATTTTGCGTACATGTAGTTTGGAATATCTACTTTGAAATACACAGCATAAGCCATTAAAATTTCAAAGTTGCTTTTTGGCCAAAATAATGGATTTCTATCCCATAGTGTAACGGCGCGTCGCTGTAAAGGATAGCGGCGTCTTTGTATAAAATAGTCCGATTGCAGGCGGCCTTTTTTATGTTTTTTTGTATTATTTTCAAAGGGTACCGAATTTGCGCTTTTAAAATGTTCTTACTATACAAACCTAAATTTTTACCATTATCGCAAAAAAATCTAAAATATATTAATTTTTTGTAATTAAACAAAATTGCATATTTAGAAGTAGTCTTGAATTCTAATTCCAATCTTTTCTTTATAATAATTTTTGTTATTAGCAAAATTACAAAAATACATTTTTGGCCAAACCTCGTAAATAACTGATAAAATTTGATTTTTGATGGTTGCTTTTTAGGTTTGGGACCATGCAGACCTTTTTATAAAGAATAACTTTTTTCTTAAAAAAATCATAATACAGGGACTGAGACATGACACTCACACAAAATATGTATATACCAGATAATATTGTCCTCAAGAGGAACACGAACACTTTGGTAAGGAATATTTTTATTTTGGAATTCACGAAAAGTTTATTTTTTGGTTAGTCCCCCATGCCCCCAAACAAATAGCGTTTTTATATAGCTTAAACCCGTAGCGAGAAAAGGGGAGTCCTGCTCGATATCGATAAAGTGAAGTGTTTTCAAGAAAAACATCTTTTGGGTAAATAGGGTTGCATTTTATTTTTTTTTGTTGATTCCAGAGCCTTACGCACAAGGGGGTAATGGGGGCAATTACCCCCTCCAAGAAGCCCAAATAAGACCTCTTAAAAATGGGTTGTTTGCTTGAATACGCGCCTACGTGTAGCCTTTTTGGTGGTTGCAAACATTCCTAAGCCGCTTTGTTTACTTACCTGGAGTTCTTTTTTCGTTCGCTTTTTTGGCTGTTGCTCCCCTCAATAAATTACTTTTTGCGTACCGCCCTCGTTGATTCGACATGGATGCCCTTTTATTTTATGCAAAGAGCTTTAATAAAAGTCCACATGTGATATATCCAATTTTTTTAGTTTCGAAAATATGGCCATCCTCAGAAATTTGATAGTAAACTGGCATTTTTAAATAAAACACCCTGTATATTGCATCACCATTTAATAGAAATTTTAAAGCTTTAAGGAAACACTACATTTAATATATTTATCTCTTATAGTTTTGGAGATATGGCCATCTAAATCTTAAAAAATAGTAGATATAATGTCGTTTATCTTTGACACTAAACTCACAATTATTGCTTATAGCTTAGAGCAGTAGATATAAAGTGCCGACTTAAATTTGATCACCCTGTATATTTTTCTGCGCAGATAACCCAAAGCCTGTATGGGACAGGCCTGTGCAGACAATCAAAACAAGATTAATTTTTTTTTAGGGTGACATCGTATAAAGGTGTTAGGACCTCTCCGGTATGTCTGCGCAGGTAAACCTGTGCTTTCTACGGGAGTGTAAATGTCCGGCATTATAAATACGAAAATTTTTAGAAAGTAAATTAAACAGTCGCAGCCTATTTTTAATAACAGACCACCCTGTAATAGAGGAAGCAGTTGCATAAAGCAGGCGGCGGGCAATTACAGACCCAACAAATGGCGCGTGTTTTGTCTAGGCCACGGCTAACCCGATCCCGAAATCGTGGAAAAAACAATCGAGAAAGGCTATTTCGAAATAAACGACGAGTGAACGCAGCTGGCGTTGACGCAATTGTTTTCGGACGATTGTTTCTCGCGGCCATATTTGTTTTTAGCAAAGCCAACTGGATATGGGACCGCCGCGGCCGACTAATTGCGAAAAACAATGGGGGACTTCGGTTTTAACGGCATTAAGTATGCCAATTGGCAGTGCGAGTTCAATAATAGATGTCAATGCTTAATGGTTAATTGTACAGGGTGAGCCAAAATCGATGCTTTCTATTTTGAAATTCGATGGTAATTGGTTAGGTACAGGTCTAGATGGGACTTTTTAAAAGCTCTTTAATATACTTTTGGAATAGTGATATAATATACAGGGTGTTCTATTTACCAATTTAATCGACATCGTATCTTCAATAATAAAGAAGTTAGCAATAGTGCCGACTTAAATTTGATTACCCTTTGCAATCAACTAACTGAATCAATTCCATTGGGCATTGAAACCTATATTCCACACACCATCAAGAACCCCAAACAATCCAATAACAAACCCTGGTTTTCCAAATCTTGTGGTAAAGCTAGAATTTTAAAAGTTCAGGCTCACAAGAAGTTTCTACAGGATCCTCGTCCAGAAAACCGACAGGCCAGCATTGAAGCAAGAAACTACTACAATCAAACAATTTCTGAAGCCAAAGACTCCTTCGACAATCGTATTAAAAACAAAGTTCTTTCTTGCTTAAATGGCAGCAAATCTTTCTGGTCCTTTCCGAAAAACATAAGTAGGAATTTTTGTACCAGTTCTTTCCCACCACTAACTTTGGAAGATGAATTTATTTCTACCGCTAAAGGAAAGGCAGAACTATTTGCCAAACAATTTGCTGCCAATTAAACCCTTGACTCTCCCGTAAATCATCCAACTCCAGCAGTTACCCCAGTTCCTCATAAAATGCCCGATATTATTTTAAAGTAAAACACATTAAGCGTATTCTTTCTTCCCTTAACACCAAGAAATCGTCTGGGCTGGATGGCATACCAGCAATCGTTTTAAAAAAATGTGCTCCAAAACTTGCTCCAATCTTAACTCGGCTCACAGGTATCTTTCCGGAGAGCTGGAAAGCTGCACGTGTTCAACCTATTCCCAAGAAAGGATCTAAATCACCTCCAGATTAAACTATAGACCAATTTCAATTCTCTCAGTTCTTTGTAAAGTAATGGAAAAAATAATTAATTCACATTCAATTCTTAAGTACTTAGAAAAACACAAAATTTTGCATGACAGTTCAGGCACCAACATTGTTTCTTCTTCACATCAACGACCTTCTCTCGTCCACAACTAATTCCATTCATAGTTTCGCCGACGATAGTACCCTTCACTCCAGTTTTCAGGTTCCTAAACCCATCACTAAACCTGACTTGGAAAACAAACGCAGAGCGATGCAGATATCTCGTTCGCAGGATCTTAATTTAATATTGGATTGGGGCGCCAAAATCTAGTCCATTTTAAAAAGTATTTTTCCCCTTCTAACTTATACACTTTATATGTGTCTCAAATCCGACCTCCCTTGGAATATTGTTCCCATATCTGGGACATGGCGTCCCCCACAACCCTAAGCATTCTTGATTCTATTCAAAGAAGAGCTATTCGTCTCATTAATGATCCTTTACTTACAGAAAGGCTTCCCTCTCTTGCCCATCGTCGGGCTGTGGGGATTTATCGCTTTTATAGGTATTTCCATGGCTTCTGCTCTGAAGAATTGTCCAGTATAGTTCCTCCACTCACGGTTCCCAACAGAGAAACTCGTGGTTCCGCGCGTATGCATCCCTATACGGTCCAACTGGACTGGCCCCGAATTTCTCACTTTGTTCGTTCTTTTATCCCTAGAGTTTCTAGATTATGGAACCTGCTGCCCGCGGAGGTCTTTCCTTTCCTCCCAAATCTTCAAGTATTTAAGTCCCGTGTCAACAATCTCCCTCTTACCTCGCTTAAGACACCCACGGTACGTTAGTATTTAGGCTTTGAGCTTTCGTGGTTTATTCAAAGATAAAAAAACCCTGTATTATAAAGAACTAGATAAATAAGAAAAATAAATCTACAAATATAAAGAAAGCACGCCATTGCTAATGAAAGTCAAGTAGTCGTCTGGCCCTTTTATCACCACTACCTAATGGGTTGCAAGTTCGGTTGAAAGAATGACAGGCGGGCGACTTAGTACCGACAAGAACCATCAAAGACACGTGTTGGTTCACGCTTCGATTGACTAGAAAAAGGTTTAATAATCTGAAACAGAGTTAGCCGCAACTATTTCTCACTGACATGTGACAACTCCAGAAGTAACATAACAGATGATATTAATTATAGAAGATTACAGGGTGACCATTTTTAACTTTTTATAGCTATCAAATAGGCGAGCTAGATGATTTTTTTTTGTGAGGCAGATTTTGTTAGTAACACTAATCCATCACGTAACAAGCAATATTTATTTACATTATGAGGGAAGAAAGTGCCACATTTCATCCCAAGGATGGTTTGAGGAAAAAGTGTTGTGCTCCGGGAGGAATGTATGATATTTTTTCGACAATCTTTTGTAAAATTTTCAAAAAATATATAATTATTTTGCTGCAGCATCGGAAAAAAATCTAATTTAATTCGCGGTCCCTTGTATCTCGTAATAAGTGTCAAAATATCACATTTGAAGCCGTCAAACATCATAGGAGCTGTCGTTGTCAAGGCGCCAAGCGTTGTTTTTATAATAAATGCATGGCATAAGTAAACAGTTTTATTGGGTCAAAGAAAAGTTATTATTCAAAAGCAATTTTTTTTTATCTTTGGACAATCCACGAAGGCTGAAAGCCTAAATACTAAAGTACCGAGGGGGTGTCTTAAGCAGGGTAAGAGGAAGTTTGTTAACACGGGACTTAAAACTTGAAGATTTGTGGGGAAAGGAAAGACTTCCGCTGGCAGTAGGTTCCACAGTCTAGAAACTCTAGGGATAAAAGAACGAACGAAATGGGAACTTCGGGGCCTGTCCAATTGGACCGTACAGGGATGCATACGTGCGGCACCACGAGTTTCTCTATTGGGAGCTGCAAGAGGAGGGACTATACTGGAGTATTCGTCGGAGCAGAAGCCGTAAATGTATCTATAAAAGAGCGATAGATCTCCCACAGCTCGACGATGGGCAAGAGAAAGAAGTCTTTGAGTAAGTAAAGGATCATTAATAAGACGAACAGGCCTTCTGTGAATGGCATCAAGAATGCTGAGGGTTGTAGGGGATGCCATCCCCCAGACATGAGAAAAATATTTCAGAGCGGGTCGAATTTGGGACACATATAAAGTGTATAAATTGGAAGGAGAAAAATACTTTTGGCTCGGAAAAGAAATCCAAGCTTTTTTGACGCCGCGGTGGCTATAGATACAATGTGTTTATGCCAGTTAAGGTTATTTTCAAATAAACTCTGAAGGCTATTTTGGAAAGTGCAAGACTACTATAATCAAATATTTTGCCAAATAAGTTTGGAGGACGGTATAAAAAAAATATGGGCTGAGATTTTGTAAGAAACATAAGAAAAAAAAGATCCTTATCTCTTTCAAAAGTAGTATTCTGTCAAAGCCGGTCTATATAAGGTCACGACATTCGGCCATATTGCTTTGACGTGATATGACGTCACATCTCCCATTTTTCGGCCATGTTGTTCAGTGCCGGAGATATACAGTTTATTGTATTAGTAAAACAACCGTTTACACAACAGTTTTTAATTGTTATTAAGTTGTAAATTCTTTTACTTTAAATAAAAAACATTTGGAATTACATCTTTCAACAAATATCACTACCAAAACAATGCAAAATGAAATGCGCAAATTCTAGACGCCACTCGATTGATCTTTAACTTTGATTTTTACCCAGTATTGGCAACTTTTCTTCGTGGAGTGCCCTTCCTTGCGTCCCCGACCTCGAACCGCCTAAATGTTGAGGATACCTATATCGCAACCTTATAAATATAAACTAACCTTGGTATTCTGTAATGAATGTTTTTCTGTTTCTGTTAGAAAAGAAAAAATATTTTAAAGAGTGGAAGACAAAGATAAATGCTAAAAAGACCCATATTACAAACTTGTGTCCCTTTCCTTTTTAACTTTGGTTCCCGTTCGATTGAGTTTTGAGTTTATTACGATACAAAAGATCTCTTTTCTTATGTTTCTTTACAGAATATTAGCCATGAGATGTTAATAATCAGAAAAAAATATGCTTTTCCATTTTTCCTTATTTTTTTCGGCAACAATACGAACATAAAAACTAAAAGAAAAACAGGTAATTTTCTAGAAAGCTGCGGCAACTCCGATTTTAACGAAATTTGGTATACGGGGTTTTTTTGGGGCGCTGATCACGAATCTGAAAGAATTTTTTGGCGGAAACGTTTCGTTCTTGAGATATTCATCATCAGACTCGAAATTTAAATAAGTCCTATTTTTACAATATTTCCCCTTCTTTTTGCAAACAATTCTTAATTTAAAGCTTAAGGGCCCCCACACA
>JACEGR010012435.1:0-11588 GCA_014170235.1 Listronotus bonariensis | reverse complement strand
TATATTATTTAAAATCAGAAACATCAATTTCTTTGAAGTCCTTGACACTGACAGCAATATTAAGATTTTACGGAAAGTTCAAAGGCCTGACCTCAGTTCAGTTGAACTGAGTTTAAACCTGCTTTTGTACAACTGGGCCTATGAGTCGTAACAGACAATATAAAGGTGGTTTAAAACATTTTTAGTGGTTCTGAACATTCTATAATCATCTTATAATTTATTTTTGAAACTGTATATTCTAATTAAAACATTATTATAATAACTTTAAAAAATTATTTTTATTTTGTTCTTTTAAGACTTCCTGAAGATATATACCAGACTGCAAAGGTTGCTAAAGTTCTAATGTTGCTCGAGAAAGGAAGGGAAAATGAGTTTAAAGGAAAAAGCTTAAATGAAATTGAAGTTGAGGGCGATGATGGTTCTGAATCAAGTGAGGACGAAACCAAACAAGAATATTTGAAAAACGCAGTTCCACATGTCAATAACAGGCCAGAAAGGAGCACTCTCGCAAATGGTAGTAATGCTTTCTCAGACAAAAATAAGCAAATCCTTTCTTCAGAAAAAAATGAGTCAGATATTGATACTCTAATTAATTGGAATACAAATTCTAATTCAAACGTTGCTAAAGAAGATAATTACTTAGAACCAGAAAGCTCTGATTCAGAAGAAGCTAATTTTTCGAAAAAATCAAAAAAAGAACAAAGTCCTAAGAAACAGACAAAGCGAGGTAAATGGCCAGATAATGAGAAAAAACTAGTATTAAACTACTTTAAAAAACACGTGCAACAAAAAATCGCATTAAAAAACACGAATGTGAAGAATATGTTAAACAAAATCGAGAAAAAATAACAATTACCGATTGGGTAAAAATAAAAACATTAGTTTACAATTCGTATAGAAAGAAATAAAATTGTGTGTAACAGAGGCTAAGAACAAGTCATAAAATAGGCAGAGAGAAGCATGTTTCAGCTTATTGCCACATACAGACCTTCCTGGACACATTTTTGCGTATCTTAAAGAGTAGAAAATCTTACATAGCCTAATACACTGTGGTTAGGATTTCTTGGTTAAAACTGCTAATCACAACGAACTAAGACCTAAAGATAATAAATGCGATTTTATTATCTTTAGTGATTCAAAAGTAAGCGGCATCCTTTTGGAGACATAATCCTCACATAAAAATAAGACAAAATGTTTTTACTAACATGGGCCCGCAAACGCTTTGTTTCTGAGATACAGGGTGTTTAAAGTGAAAAATGCCTAATTCTGATTGGACTAAAAAAACGAAAGGAACTTTTTTTAATAAAACATATTTTCGTAATATCCAGTTAGCTTCTAACACAAAAAAATAAAATAGTCATTTTCGTTAGCCTCTAACGAAAATGACTATTGCTTTTTTGTGCTACTAACCGTTTTGGAGTAAAAAATAGATAGAAAAAATATGCATTTGCTTGGATCCAAAAGATACTCATAAATGATTTTTATTTTTTACTCCAAAACCGTTCGTCGCACAGGAAAAAGTAAAAAATCATTTTGGTTAGAAACTAACTGAAGATTACAAAAGTTATTTTTATTTTGGAAAAAAGCAGTGGCTTAACGTTTTTTTAGCACAATCAAAATATGGCATTTTTACTTTTAAAACCATGTATCTTAGACAAGAAGCGTTTTCCGACACAAGATATTTGGAACTCTTTGTCTTATTTTTATGTAAGGATTATGCCCCCGAAAGGATGCCGCTTACTTTTGAATCACCCTGTATATCGAAAAGTGGCTAAACGTTAAATTATAACTGCTGACAAAGACTGTCTTATAAGTGTAGTCTAAGTGTTTTCAGTATTATTTTTGAATTAGGTTTTTACTTTAATTTAGGTTTTTAAGTTATACCACTTTTTAAATAAATTTTAACATTTGCAGGGTAATAAGCAAAAAAATATATTCAATTTGTCATGATTATTTTAAGTTGCATAATCAAGTATTTCAATGGAGTGCTTTGATTTTTTTACCATTTACCTATTATATTCTAAATAAAACTTTGTATAGAACAATTATTGTTTTTTTTGGGACATCCTTTACAATACCAAAAATATAAATTACATTGCATTCCATTAAGAATGCTCGAAATTAGTATAATAATTAAGATTTACAACTTGGATTTAGTAGGTGATCTCATTGGAATCTTTAAACTTGGTACAAGTACTACAAATCAACATTTCTTACCTGATCGGTACCAAATTACCTTCATCGCTCACGCAGATAGTACTTTACTCTTGTCCAAAAGAATTTTGCTAGAACATTTAAATTTGGAAGTACCAATAATCAGTTTTGTTTTGAATCAAAACAAATTCAAAACAAAGCTGATTGCTTCAAAAGAAAAGGAAGTAACAAATTTTTGTGTGCTTATTTTTGTGCATCTGTGCGAGCGACTAGTGCGATTTTGTACCGGTGGTATAAAACAAATATGTACAGGGTGTCCCATTTTGGGTACTTTTTGCGGGGTATCTCCGTTATTTTTAACGTTAGCGTGGTGCGGTTTTCGCGACAGTTTGCTGCTTTTTTGTGACATATTTAATGCCGCAAACAGAATTGAGATATCTTTTTTGCTTCTGAGATACAGGGTGAAAATGAAAATTTTCACTTTTTGAGACTTTGCTCTATCACACGAATTAGATAAGTTAGAAAAAAATGTAAAAACTGCCATGAATAGATAATTTTACACAAGTGCAGTGCCGTAGTCAAAAGTTTTATTTAATGCACTATTTAGGAGATATGACCCAAACTTGCATCATTTTAAATGGAACACTCTGTATATTATGGTTGTAAAAAAGTATCCTTTTTATTACCTTTCCAACAATGTATCACACTTGCGTATCAAGTTGGTAGTTCTGGTACTTCCCATAAGATTGCCATGTGAGCAAGAGAGATATACCTTTCTCTTTTCCTCTTATGCAATTCTTATGGAAAGTACCAGAAATATTTGCATGATATGTAAGTGTGATACGTCTTTAAAAGGTAATAAACAGGACAATTTTTACGACCATAATAAACAGGAGTGTTTCATTTTAAAAAAATGTAAGTTTGGGTCATATCTCAACCAATGCATTTAATAAAATTCTTGACTACGCCACTCAATTTTGGGCAAAATTATCTATTCATAGCAGTTTTAAATTTTTCTAACTAATATGATTCGTCGAGATAGAAGCAAGCCCTCAAAAGTGAATATTTTAATTTTTGCCCTGTATCTCAGAAACAAAAAAGGTATCTCAAATCTGTTTACGGCATTAAATGTATCACGAAAAATTAGCAAACTACCGCAAAACCGCATCACGCTAACAAAAATAACGGAGATACCCAACAAAGGTACCCAAAATGGACACCTGTATTTTGTTAATTCTAAACATTTTATTAATTCTTGTACATAGACCACATATAATTTAAAGGTTCCCAGTAAAATTTATCTAATTTAAGTTGTAAACTTAAAATTATGCTAATTCTAAGTTATCAGCTCGGAAATATTTAAAAACAAATTGTTTTGCCTCCCGATGACGGACGGTTCCGTAAGTATCTAATTTTGCGCTAAAAATAACTAAAATAAAAATTAAGAACGGCAAAACAATGTCATTAATATTAGTAAGGAAACTGTGGGTGAAGAAAGTAAAATCAAATTTTATGCTATACCTACGATTACTTTATAATAAAATATAGTAAATATTTTTAATTTTACTTTCTTTAAACATGGTTTAAATATCCACGAAGTTCCGGCTCACTTTATTAAAATTTTAAATCATCCATTTTGGTAGTTCTGATTATCTAAAATATTCTTTAAACTTACCAAATTGATCAAAAACAATAAACTCAAAGAATAAAGCGGCCGCAGGGTTGCCAAATGGGTGGGATTCGTATAATCGATCAGGTATCTGCACTTCCTGGGGCCAAAAGGTATATACGTTTAAACTACGTTTGCCCTCTGGCGGCAGATTGTAATAACTAAAAGTGTATATTTTGATATAAAAAACGGTAATATGAAGCCCGCCTGATATTCATAAAATGATACATACTGCGCCACGTACTGACAGAGGGTCTCCCAAAATTTTCTACAATGTAGCTCCCCCTGTATGTATACAGAAAAAAAAATACTAGGGCTTCCAAAGATGTCGCTTGTATCAATTTTATTTAGGATACATGGAAAATTTTAGGAAGCCCAGAAACGGGCTTCGTAAAGTAGGGGTCGGAGCTTCGTAGCAGTAAGGTAGTTTGCAAAAAAAACAATAGGACAAATATCTTCATAAAAGGCAAACAACAAATTTTAAAACCGTCAGTATAAAAGACAAAATCGTGAACAATGTACAAACAATTAAAATTAGGTATACTAAAATAAAGCTACAAAACAACACTGACACTCTAACTGTGTTAAAAAAAACTTTAAAGAAATGTAGAAATTATTATTTAAAAATTTTTAAAGTATCATTTTAAAGAATACAGAAAAAAACACAACACAAAAAAAACGTCCATAGTTATAAAAATACATGCATATTATATATAAAAAAAAACAAACAAGAAGAAGCAATTTTTGGTTTAATAATAAAAATAATTATATTTTAAATTTAAATGGCAGTGACAAATAACACAAAATAAAATAGAAAAAAATACAACAATTAATTTTACATCTAATATAATTTATAGCATCACAGACATATTATCATCAAAATACTCCGAGAGCGAATAGTAGGCTTTTGGAAGCAGCAACTCCTTAACTAAGTGCCTAAACTTTTTAAATGGGCGCACTGCTCTTACTGTAACAGGCAAATGACTAAACATTTTTGGAATTATAATAAATAGATTTTTAAATAAGTGTGCTGTGTGGTATAGGTAATGCTATGTTTCCAATTTGCCTGGTATTATAAGTATTACCTACATTTATGACCTGACCGTTCTTTTTGTAAACAATGCAGACCGTTTCTAAAATAAAAATACTGGTAAGTGGTAAAATTTAAACTTAATGAACAAAGGTTTGTAGGAGTCTCTAACTTTTGCCTTACACATGTACAAGGGCGCACTTTTGTAGTATAAAACGGGAATTTAACATTACATTGGCGTATAAATGCATAACTCCTTACAGAGGTTGTTTGGCAGGAGATGTTACGATTCCTATAATTTTCGGTTGTATAATGCTTTAAAGCAATGAGTAGGGCAAGTACAAAATATGAATTTCGTTAGAAACTTCTTGGTAAAAATTCAGACGGAATCGGAAATTTTGTAGGGTGGATATATACAGTGCTTGTCTTAAGTCAGGACCTCCCTCCCAACTTTTGAATTGTTTGGTAATTTTTATAAAAATTTGAGGACTTTTATTAAAACAACATAACCCAAATTTTAGACGAGAAATGACAGATATAAATGTCAAACTGACAGCTTGGTACCATTTTGAAAAGACAAATTAAATGGAAATGGAGGATCTTGTAGCACATCATTTTAAAGCTTCTGACAAGTTCTTTATAACCCCAGAAAATAAAGTGAATACCTTTACTCCCCAAAAATGGCGGTAGTTTAAAAATTACTTGAATACCTGATTTGGATAACCATAACTTCAAAACTAATATAAAGATATACCTTATGTAGTATTTTCTTAAAGGTCTTTTAGATATCCTTTTAATAGTGATTGCAATATACAGGGTGCGTCTTAAAAAATATATACTTTTGTGCTACCCTGTATAGTATTACCAAAATTACCATTAAATAAATCCTTAAAAGAGCTTTAAGAAAATACCACATTAAGTGTATCCAACTTTATTAGATTCGGAAATACGGCCATTTAAATGAGGTATTCAGGTAATTTTCAAAGTACCGCCATCTTGTAGTAGTAGTAGTTTTTTTAAGTAATATAATATACAGGGTGCTTTTATAATAAAAATATCCACATTTTGTTCTACTCTGGATATTATTATCAGTATCACCATTCAAAAGATCTTTAAATAGTTTTAAGAAAATAAAACATTAAGTATGGTAAAGTAATGTGGCCATTTAAAATAGGTATTTGGAAAATTCTTAAAGTACCGCCATTTTGTATTATGTGAAGGTATTGACTTTATATTTTGGAATTATAAAGTACTTGTCAGAAGCTTTAAAATGATGTGCCAGAAGACTCCCTTTTCTATTAAAATTTTCTTTTCAAAATGGCGCCAAGCTGTCAGGTTGACATTTATATCTGTCATTTCCTGTCTAAAATTTGATTTATGTTGTCTTACCAAAGATCTTAAATTTTTGCGAAAAAATAACAAACAATTTAAATGTTGGTAGGGTGGTCCTAAATTTAGACAAGCACTGTATGTGGTATAGCAGCATTGCACAGTCTAAAACCCTTATCTGGTCCTGCGACGGCGCGCGGCGTTCGCTCTGACGTCCAGATATGTACGGTTGCATGGTCGTTGTATACAAATCAAACGGGGCTGTCGTAGTGGTCCGCGACAAGGTTGTGTTGCACGTCGTGGTACATATCTAGACGCGGCTTTAGCCAGCAGGCCGACAACGGAGAGCTTAATAAATTCCTGCAGCTCGATGAGCACAAAAACATGCGATGAAAATATGATTTAGAAGCTGTTGGTCAAGCCAGCTTTTATAGGGGATTTCCATTCTGCCGTCTAACGGAAGAACATCGTATGTGTAGATTATAAGTCTATTCCCATATGGTGTTTTTTCGTTGGACGGCAGTATTGTGTCTTGGTGGGAGTCAAAGCCGCATTTGTTATGTTTTTTTTAAATCTTAAAAATAACATTTTTAATAAAAATGTTTTGAATTTTTGTGTTTTATGAAAAGCACTGTAAGTTTCCATAGACCGTCACTGGTTCAATATAACTTAAAATAAATCAATGTTTTTCGGTTTGTGCGTTAGTTTACTTTCGATTTTACGAGTCTCGTTTAAGATTAAGATATACCTAATTTTTAAGAGCTAATATTTGTTGATCTTTAGTAGTTGTAAGCTTATTACAGTGACCGTAAAAGGAGTCTTAAGACTCTTGGTTTATAAGTTTTAAATTGACTCTTAACATTCCTTTACCTTATGTCTTAACAAACTGTTTTAAGTAATTTTTTATTAAGAGTGCAAATATATCCATATTTACAAATAATACAGGGTGCGTTTTTTTGTTAATGTTTGGTACAGAGATCTTAGAAACTGCTGCAGCTATAAAGATGGTTAAATGGGAAAAGAATTGTAGGTTTTAGGGCTTAGTTTAAATAACTTATTTTTGTCCAAAAGATCTTGGATTTGTTTTCTTCGTAGCTCAGCTAATCAGAATAGAAAACTATAAATGGAAATTTCGTAGATAATTATCTTTCTCAACAAAAAGGTGTATTCTGATATTTAATGTAGTAGTCCGTCTCTACAACATAAACTTGCACTTATTTTTAATGAAAACCATAGTTGGCTATGGCATTTTTAAAAGGCCTTTTTATAAGCATTTTAACCATGTATAGCAAGATAGACTTTAAATAAAACTATTTAATTAACTAGTAAGCCACGATTTTTGTGGACAAAACAAAGATTACTTTAAGATAAGCTTGAAAACCTACAAATCTTTTTCCATTTAACTTTCCTGTAGCTGCAGTGGTTTCTGAAATCCCTGTATTTAATACTGAGGGTAATTTACCCTGTATACCGGGTGATGCATCTCCTAATTATTTTAGAGAAAAATTCTATTGAAGTTTATTGAAGAGCATGCAAATCTACGTCCATGGTAAAAACTTTAGATTTTTCGGTTAACCCGTTTGCTAGTTAAATGCTAATATATTTTTAAAAATTGTTACATTATTATCGCCTTATATTTATGAACAACAATAAAAATACCAGTTACCGTGACATAACGTTGTCATTTTAAAATTTAGTGCTTTACTAGCTATGATTCCCGGCTTCGCTCAGGGAGTTGATATGAGACCCAAATAACTGTTGTTCTGAATGAAGTTTAAATACTTGACAACAGATGGCGCCACTTTACTTAATTACCAAGTTAAAGGGTTATAAAAGTCCTTATATCTTTAAAAATACGCCCTTTAGGGTAAAACGGGAACTTTCTTGTTCGAGGGGGATAAAGGGCTATCACACTATAAAAGTCCCTTTATTGTTTTGGGACCCCTTTTCCAGTTTTATCGACACGCACATTTTATCAACTTAGTTTTATTATATATAATGATTATTATTAAAAAATCGTAGAACAAAAAGATTAACAATGAGTTATACTACTGAGGAAAAAGTATTGATGATTAATGGTACCATCAAGGAAATATACCAAAAGGTAATATCACCACAAATAAATAAAGTCTATTAAATTCTAATTCAAGTTAAAAACTAGTGTGTCCCGCTTTTCATGAATACACCCTGATATCTCAGTTATGAATAACGCGATTTTCTTCAAATTTTGGTGGTGATTGTATGTTAGAGAAATGAAGTATTTGGCATAGTGAAAACTTTCATTCACCATTGGCGTGCGGTCTTGGTGGGTAAAAAAGACTTGATTTTTTAGGAAAAGGATATTAGGGCTTATTCAAAAAATTTTTTCTGTCAGATTTAGAATCAGCATCCCCAAAAACCCCTTAATTCATATTTTCAAAATCTTAAGAACTGATTTTAGCAAACAAATAATTTTAAGTCACCTTTTAATAAGTCCTTTATTTAAAACTGTGATATCAAAATTACTAATTGCATCATTTTAGATTTCTGTATTTTCAACATAACTACCTTCTAAAACAATACACTTTTCAACAATTCTTCTTAAACGTAAATTCACTTTTCTTAAAGTTTGGGGAGTAATTTCCTGGCACGCTTGCCTGATTCTAATGCAAAGTTCCTGTCTATTTCGCGGCCTAGTAGCATACACTTTATTCTTCAAGTATCCCCAGAGAAAAAAGTCACAAGGGGTAATATCCGGCGATCTGGGGGCCATGGTTCTAACGGAGAATTTCTACCTATCCACTTCATAGGAAAGTTTACATTTAAAAAGTTCCTAACTATCAGAGAATTATGTGCAGGGGCACCATCTAATTGAAAGTATAAGTTTTGTCTCTGTGCTAGAGGTAATTCCATGAGAAAATCATAAAAATCACTTTGTAAAAAATGCAGGAAATGTTCTCCGTTCAGATTATCCAGGAAAAAGGTCCAACAAGGCGTTCGTTAAATATGCCACACCACACGTTAACTTTTTCACTGTATTGATTTTTACAGTTAATTACCCAGTTCGGATTTTCGGCGGCCCAAAACCTACAATTTTGACTAGACACCACACCGTTTGTAGTAAACGTTGCCTCGTCAGTAAACATTATGTTCTTTAGAAAATGTCTATCGTTAAGATAGTTACCTTGCAACCACAAACAAAATTCAAACCGCCGTTCAAAATCACCATTTAACAGAGTATGTAGAAATTTTGGTTTAAATGCCCTAATCCTATTACGTTTCAAACACCTCCATACTTTGTTTTTCGTTAAATTCAGAATCCTCGCCACTGATCTTAAACTACCATTTGGGTTGTTTCGAAATTCTGCTAAGATACGTTCGTCGTCTGGATAGTGTCTGTGATTTAAATTGTACCTCCTTGGTCTTGTCTTGAAAACCGATCCAGTTCTTGCGAACAATCTGTTAATTTTGGCAGCAGTATCGTGACTTATTGGTGCTCGGTCATGATGCCTGTCATTAAATATTTCACTAACCTGACGCGAAGATCTTTCATTATTACCAAATAAACGGATAATTTCTACTTTTTCTCCAATTGTTAGAATTACTCTTCGGTTTTGTGCCATTTTCGTAACAGTTAAGTAAGACTGCTTGACTTATTGACAATTCATATGAATTACTATATGTCAAACAAAAGCTTTTGTTTCAAAGCACTCTGCGATTAATTTGCTCAAAAACAGCACAGGCCATCATACCAACATTAACACAGCGCGCGTATCTTAGCAAAATTTCGAAAAACCTTTATTATAGTAGTTGCGAAGTATTGAATTCAAAGGAATGATATGGAGGCGTTTGAAACATAATAGAATTAGAACATTAAAACCAAAAAGTTAGGAATAAATAACCTCTTAAAAAGTTACTTAAAATAAATATTTTTTTCTGTTAAAATCAACTCTTGAGATTTTGAAAATATGAATTAAAGGGTTTTTGGGGATGCTGATTCTAAATCTGACAGAAAAAATTTTTTGAATAAGCCCTAATATCCTTTTCCTAAAAAATCAAGTCTTTTTACCCACCAAGACCGCACGCCAATGGTGAATGAAAGTTTTCACTATGCCAAATACTTCATTTCTCTAACATACAATCACCACCAAAATTTGAAGAAAATCGCGTTATTCATAACTGAGATATCAGGGTGTATTCATGAAAAGCGGGACACACTGATAAAATTTAATCTCTACAACATTTACTTATACAATTTTGTCATATTTTTAAAACTAAAGGTACTTTTTATTCTTGGTTATTTTATTAATTTTAGTTATAATTCTGCTCCCATAAACCAAAGCCAAGCAAAAATTTTTGCATTTATTAGTGTTTTGACCAAGGTGTCTAGCCTCAAAACTGTATTTAAGAACTGTAAAGTTCTTGGTTCATATGCCTGTAACACCTGTCCTGGGACACACTGTATATTTCTGCAAAATTTTATTAAGTGGTTATAAAGATATTAGTAAAAACTTTTTTTTTTAATTTTAATATTTTGCGGGACAGTGGCTTTTTGAACTATGCGAAGATTTTGTCGCTGTTATTTTTGTGTATTACTACCAAAATCTAAAGCCAATTGTTATGTTTTCCACGACCGTTAAAAAAATGCAGTTTTTTTTTAATCGTTAACATGACGATAAAGTACTCCATTCCAGTACGACTGCATAAAGTGTTAAAAAGTAACTTTTTTTTAACGCCCTCGAAAAGCTTTTTTCTACACTTTAAATTGAGTGTTTTGTTTCCATGCCTACTTACAATGAACCTTAAATATCAATTTATCTTTAAGCAAAGTAACCAAAATGCAGTAACCCTAATATTTGTAGCCACCACAAGTCGTTAATAACGCTCTCGTTCTATAAAATTTTGTATATAATCCTACTCTTAAGTTCAACTTTGGTTACGATATTCGATAAACATCTTGCAACTTGTGTTTGAAACACACCATGTCGTCATCAATGTGACCTGCTTTTTTTTAACTTTCAGAAGGATTTTTTGGAAGCGCATTTTTTAAATAAAATGAGTTAAATAATATATTTCTCATAAATCTCTAAGCTATCAAAAAATCCAACTTGAAAGCAATTCGTGATAATTAAGAGCTAAACTTTGTAAGCCTACTACTGGCTCTGCTCCACTCTATTTTAGATACGCCACTCGTGATATTGCCCACTGAATTTCTTCCAACTGTTTTTGGGATGCCAATATTTAAAACTAATTTTATTGCAGGAGTTGGGTAATTTCTTAAAATTCAAGTTTAAAATAACCGAATAGCTTTTAACTCAGAGTTTAATAGTATCTTAAAAACGGTGACAGGGTTTACTCACTAAAATGTTAATTATTTTTTTTTTGTCTTTTTAAAAATACTTTTTTAGGAATATTTAGAGCAGACAC
>JACEGR010012434.1:0-11589 GCA_014170235.1 Listronotus bonariensis | reverse complement strand
CACAGCTCTCACAAGTTCTTTTTGAGGGGTGTGCTTCGACTTTACTTTCGGCTCATGAGAGAAAAAGTAACTTTTCTCCTGTGGGATAAAAGTATAAGCCAGAAAGGGGGCCAGTGGCGTAGGGTGTCTTGATGGGGTTCCGTATCACAATAAGTTAGGAGGCACCAAAAAAATTTTTGAAGAGCAAAAAAAGTCAGCGCTTTTTAAAAACGTTGTTTTTCTTATTCCTTCCTTTTCCCAATTTTGTACCAAGATTTACACTTTTACTTAGTAATTTTTGCTTACACACATATGAGGCTCCTATATCCGGGGGCCCCGTATCATTGATACGGCTAATACTGTACAGCGGTAGCTACGCCCTGAAGGGACACTTTCAAACTTCTGAAAAGTCGCAAATGTCATCATTACGACATAGATAGTTGTAAATAAAAGTATATTATTTATTTTTCTAGGAAAGACGATTTTTATTGGAAAAATTGATCGACCCGACAACCAATTTATGTTCGTATTATTTTCTTAAATATGAGTAAATATTTTGGTTTCATTAAAAAGTAATCAAAATAAAAAATAGAAGCTTTTTAATTGCATTGTAATCTACCACATAATACGCATATATCTATTATTCTGTTGTATTATTGATTTTACCCTGTTGCTTTTCCTTTTCAATATTCAGATTTGCTGGATTAATAATACTATGCAATACTGTAAGGAACAAAGAAATCACATTGTAATTTAAAGGAAAGGATAAACTAGGAAAAATTAAAATGTCGGAATACTGTGTTTGTCTTAATTAATTATTTATAGCAACTAAAGATTAAGAACATTATGAAATATTATTTTGCGCTAATAATAATAATAATAATAATAAAAATATCATTTAATTAAGGTAGAATACAACTGGCTGCAGTGGCATATTTACCAAAAGGCTGAGTAGGCTGAAGCCTATGGCGGCGTTTTTAGGGGGCGGCAGATGTTTTTAGGGGGCGGCAAATTTTGTAGTTATGAATAATTTCGTGGATTTCGAATTTAATTTTGTACGTAGAATTAAAAGAAATAAAAGTGAGGACCTTTTTTTTCTTCAAAATTGTTTTTCAAGGATAAACATAGGGGCGGCGAAAATAAATAGCCTACAGGGGCGGCAAATATGTAAATGCGCCTCTGACTGGCTGACAGGACAACAATAAATGTAATTACTTCTAGTTCTAAGTACGTTTGTTATTTTTGCCTATTAAATTTTATTACAAAATATGAAGCCTTTAAAAGAGGTAAAAAGTGAAAAAAATATAGTGGGATGAAACCTATTGAAAATGGTAGAAAATTTAAAGAAAAAATAAATTACCGGCGATTTAAAGTTAGGTAGGGGGTGAGGGGGTTTAACTGTAAAATACGATTTTTTCTGATTTTCGGCAAAACTACAAGTCCAATAAAAAAAAGATAAAAAGCAAAGTTGTAGGCAATAAAAAGATCTACAACTTTAATATTTAGGTTTTCTTTACATAACCTTAAAATTTATGGGAAAAATTTAAATAAAAAGTTTTTGGTTTCTTCAATTTATTTATATTCTCTTTGGTAGCCGCGATAACACTTAAAAATGATCTCTAATAACTTGGATGAATGAGATGGATGTCAGAGCATTTAGTTTTTGGTGACTAACCAGCACTGAATATTTTTTTATGTATGTGACAGAACACGAAAGCTTATAAAAAAAGTTGCTTTTATGTAAAAATACATTTAAATATAAGAAAAGAAGAAAAATATAATATTTTTTAAACCGTTTTTCGGTACAAGTAAGAAAAAGAAACAGTGAAATCCCCTATTATTATTTTTTATTGATCCACCACTGGCATTGATGCAAGAAACTGGATTAGCGTAAGAACTAAAGTAGTTTTTCAAGTAAAGTTAATGTTTTTGTTCTGCACGATGTAACCATTATAATTAAGTGTCGTAATTTGGCCGATTCATTTAAATGGAAAGGTGAACTATTAAGTGATGTTACAATTAGATCTTACAAATAGAAGGTAATAAAACGTAAATGGAAAAACTGGTAGGTACGGTAACAATAACATGAAGCATGTAAAAGTAAAATAATATTAAACCAAAGAAAAATAACGCATATACTTTGTATTTGATTAAAAACAAATTAAATAAACACTTTAAAAAAATTAAACCGACTTAAAAAATATATATAAAACTCACCAAAAAGTTTTAGTGAGTTTTGTTGAAGTAAAAAAAAAATGAAGTCGGGAACCAGAACCAACCATGACTTCCCCAATGCAAATCAATCAAATTACACGCCTCCGTGCTTTTTACTGTTTTAGTTCGGTAAAGAGGGTAAATTTTACCCCAAGGTTGTCGATTCTGAATGCACTGCTCAAAACGTTGTGTAAATAGTTAAAATAAACACAATGGAAGTCCAAAATTATTTTAGTAGTATTCCTTAAGAAGTATTGTTTACCACATTCAAACAGACTTAAGGATCTGATTCAGGAGGTCGATTTTGACGACAGAAGTTGCAACTGCATTGGCACCAAACACTATTTGCCGGCAATATACATTTTTCATATTGGCATTGATGGTAAAGCATTGGCAATTGGTGGCAATATTATGCCAACATCTAATACGCATTAAAAAGTTAACCTAAAATAAACACTCAATTGCCAATAAATTTTACATGCAGGCGAATTGCCGGCAAGCATACAAAAATGGCGGCATACCAATTTTGATTAAATAAAGCATGCCTTTTTGTTGCAGGCAAGTAGGCATCCCCTTACTTTGGCAACCCCCACTCCTCCACCCGTGACGTCATTACTCGGAATCTTGGGCGACGCCTATTTTAGGGTACTGCGCATGCGCGTCATACTTAGGAATCTTGCGCAACGCGTTATTTAGGGCGTGGTCAATCTGTCAAACGTCATCTGTCATCTGTCAAATGTCATCTGTCACCTGTCATATGTCAAAATCTCTGACGTCATATTTAGGAATCTTGCGCAAAGCGTTATTTAGGGCGTGGTCAATCTGTCACATGTCATCTGTCAAATGTCATCTGTCACCTGTCATATGTCAAAATCTCTGACGTCATATTTAGGAATCTTGCGCAACGCGTTATTTAGGGCGTGGTCAATCTGTCATCTGTCATCTGTCAAATGTCAGCTGTCACCAGTCATATGTCAAAATCTCTGACGTCATATTTAGGAATCTTGCGCAACTCCATATTTAGGGCGTGGTCAATCTGTCATCTGTCACCTGTCAAATATCACGGGACTTAGAAAATGGCGCCTGTCAGCTGTCACCTGTCATATTTCTTGAACCACGTGCTTACGTGTATGAGATAAGGCAGTACGCTAAAAATAATGTCAGTATAACCTAGAAATAAAGCGTTGATTGAAATGACATAACCTAAATTTATACGGATAAGCCTAGGGCTCCGGGCCCCGCGTTTACGGATAAGCCTAGGGCTCCGGGCCCCGCGTTTAGGGCTCAGGGCTTCACGTCTAAGGCTCCGGGGCCCCCGCGCTTTAGCCGAGGGCCCCCATGGTCGTTGACATAACCTTACATTTTACCAGCACGTGGCTTATTTAAAAATGGCGAACTTACGTCATTAGGTGGTCAACATAACCTCAAACTTATATGAATCTTTACGCATGCGTCAACATAACATAGACATAAGATGATGACGGATGACATAACCTTAAATTTTACTAGCACGTGGCTTATTAAAAAATGGCGAACTTCCTACACTTACGTCATTAGGTAGAATTTATAACCTCAAACCTATCTTATGGTATTACGCAGGCGTCAACATAACCTAGAAATATTTTAAGATTGATTAACATAACCTCAAAATTTAAATGCACGTGGTTTATTAAACATGACGACGACAAAATGGTGAAGGTGAAAAATTATTAGGGTCTTAACAGTTTTTAACGTATATTTTGGTTTCTAGTAGACCGATTTTAGTTGTTCTTTTTGCTAATAATTTAATTTTTTAAATCTACAAATATTAATACTAAAATTTTTAATAATTATGTTATTTGAGTGTAAATAGGGCCTTAACAGTTTTTAACGTATATCTTGGCTTCTAGTGGTTTGATTTTAGTCATTCTTTTAAACAATTATTTTTAATAAATATAACACTAATTTTTTAAATAAATATGTTATTTGAGAGTAAATAGGGCCTTAACAGTTTTTAACGTATATTTTGGTTTCTAGTAGACCGATTTTAGTTGTTCTTTTTGCTAATAATTTAATTTTTATAAATCTACAAATATTAATACTAAAATTTTTAATAATTATGTTATTTGAGTGTATATAGGGCCTTAACAGTTTTTAACATATATCTTGGCTTCTAGTGGTTTGATTTTAGTCATTCTTTTTTAAACAATTTATTTTTAATAAATATATTAACCTAATTTTTAAATAAATATGTTATTTGAGAGTAAATAGGGCCTTAACAGTTTTTGACGTATATCTTGGCTTCTAGTGGTTTGATTTTAGTCATTCTTTTTTTAAACAATTATTTTTAATAAATATATAGTAACACTAATTTCTTAAATAAATATGTTATTTGAGAGTAAATAGGGCCTAAATAGATAACCTCAAAGTTCTTACACAGCCGTTGTTATGATTGACAGACAAGTTATTAAAAAAATCAACAAATTCGAGGAAACATATTTCAATATAATTTGTAAGAGTATCAGCCCTAATTTTTAAATAATTAGCCGAGCGCTAAAAGAAGAGTATACGAATGTCAGAATTAAAAAATAAATATTTTGGTTTCAGTACATACGATATTTACGATTTTTGTTTAAAAGTGAGATTAGGGCCCAAGAAACATATTTAAATATAATTTGTAAGGGTATCAACCCTTATTTCGAAAATATTAGCCAAGCGCTAAATTTACGTGAGTCAAATTTAAAAATTAAATATTTCGGTCTAGGGTAAGAACGCGAGGCGGGTTCATCTGTCATTCGAAAAATCTGACGTCATATTTAGGAATCTTGCGCAACGCATTATTTAGGGCGTGGTTGCCTGTCATCTGTCAAATATCACGTGACTTAGAAAATGACTGTTCGAAAAGAAGAAGAATCACAACATAACCCTACTTTTAAAGAAGAGGGGCGCTAGCAACATTTGGCGTTAGTTGCCTTTGGCATTAGGAACTTCCAACGCTTAGGGCTCCGGGCCCTACGCCCCCCCGCCTAAGCCCTGGGGCCTCACACGTATTACAGTATAGTTATTTAAAAGACGGCAAATAACAGTGATTTTATTTAAAAAGCAGTAATTTTGCTGTCTTTAAATAATTATACTGTAATAAACTGTTTATTAATGAAATAACAGCGATATAATTTAAAAGACGGCAAATAACAGTGTTCTTATTTAAAAAGCAGTAATGTTGCTGTCTTTTAAATAATTATACTGTAATAAACTGTTTATTAATGAAATAACAGCGATATAATTTAAAAGACGGCAAATAACAGTGTTCTTATTTAAAAAGCAGTAATTTTGCTGTCTTTTGAATAATTATACTGTAATAAACTATTTATTAAGGAAATAACAGCGATATAATTTAAAAGACGGTAAATAACAGTGTTCTTATTTAAAAAGCAGTAATTTTGCTGTCTTTTGAATAATTATACTGTAATAAACTGTTTATTAAGGAAATAACAGCGATATAATTTAAAAGACGGCAAATAACAGAGTGTTCTTATTTAAAAAGCAGTAATTTTGCCGTCTTTTAAATAATTATACTGTAATAAACTGTTTATTAAGGAAATAACAGCAATATAATTTAACAGACTGGCAAATAACAGTGTTCTTATTTAAAAAGCAGTAATTTTGCCGTCTTTTAAATAATTATACTGTAATATACTGTTTATTAATGAAATAACAGCGAAATAATTTAAAAGACGGCAAATAACAGTGCTCTTATTTAAAAAGCAGTAATTCTGCCGTCTTTTAAATAATTATACTGTAATACACTGTTTATTAATGAAATAACAGCGAAATAATTTAAAAGACGGCAAATAACAGTGATTTTATTTAAAAAGCAGTAATTTTGCCGTCTTTTAAATTATATCGCTGTTATTTTATTAATAAACAGTTTATTACAGTATAATTATTTAAAAGACGGTATAAAGAGTGATTTTATTTAAAAACCAGCGTTTTTTAAATAAAATTTATGTTATTAACTGATCAGCTCTTTTCAACGACTTAAAATCCTTAAAAGGTTCTAAACTTTGTTGGTTTCGTTAGTTGTGCAGTAGCTTTGCCAAGATGAGTATCGTCTCTGAAGACTTTCAAAAATTATATAAGAATTCTAAAGTTCCCGATGAAGTCCTTCACTCCTATATCTCTTTGTTTAATAAAAATTTTTCATGGAACTGGGATTATGAGATTAAAACTGAAATATCGAATAAAGAGAATTGCCAGTTTTCTCCTGCTATTTACCTGTACCTTATCAAAAAGGCACATTATGGTATGCCATGGGTGAAGCAGATGTTATCAAAATATTTTTCATCAGAAGCTCGAAGAACAAGGTGTTTTCCACTTCACAAATCAATAGATATAAAACAACCCCTAGCCTGTGAGTTATTTCACGAACTACAATTGGTGTTTGCTATTTATCTAGCAGTGACGATTAAAGATGTAAAACGTAGAAAAAAACCTCTTAAGATTGGTGTTCATCCTGAGTTTAAGAAACTAAAGAATTATCTATCTTTTAGAGGTATAGAGTATG
Source organism: Listronotus bonariensis (assembly GCA_014170235.1). Lineage (NCBI taxonomy): Eukaryota > Metazoa > Arthropoda > Insecta > Coleoptera > Curculionidae > Listronotus > Listronotus bonariensis. The sequence continues at coordinate 4,853 of JACEGR010012434.1, read as the reverse complement.
AAGATCTTCCACCGTATATGTTGCTTCAAGTTCCTGGTTTCCGTAGAAGAAAAGTGTCCAATCATTAGAAAATACTTTTAGTTTAATAAATACAATATATATCTTTATGTTTTATATGTAGCTGTTTTTGTTTTAAGATAACCCTTTATATATTTAATATATAATTTTTAAAATACGTAACCGTTTTCTAAAATACGGCACTGTTTTTCTAAAATACAGCACTGTTTTTCTAAAAATACAGCACTGTTTTTCTAAATACAGCACTGTTTTTCTAAAATACAGCACTGTTTTTCTAAAATACAGCACTGTTTTTCTAAAATACAGCACTGTTTTTCTAAAATACAGCACTGTTTTTCTGAAATACGGCACTGTTTTTCTAAAATACAGCACTGTTTTTCTAAAATACAGCACTGTTTTTCTAAAATACAGCACTGTTTTTCTAAATACGGTACTGTTTTTCTAAAATACGGCACCGTTTTTCTAAAATACGGTACTGTTTTTCTAAAATACAACGCTGTTTTTCTATGTGTGGAGCCCCAGGGCTTAGGCGGGGGGCGTTATCGTAGGGCCCGGAGCCCTAAGCGTTGGAAGTTCCTAATGCCAAAGGCAACTAACGCCAAATGTTGCTAGCGCCCCTCTTCTTTAAAAGTAGGGTTATGTTGTGATTCTTCTTCTTTTCGAACAGTCATTTTCTAAGTCACGTGATATTTGACAGATGACAGGCAACCACGCCCTAAATAATGCGTTGCGCAAGATTCCTAAATATGACGTCAGATTTTTCGAATGACAGATGAACCCGCCTCGCGTTCTTACCCTAGACCGAAATATTTAATTTTTAAATTTGACTCACGTAAATTTAGCGCTTGGCTAATATTTTCGAAATAAGGGTTGATACCCTTACAAATTATATTTAAATATGTTTCTTAGGCCCTAATCTCACTTTTAAACAAAAATCGTAAATATCGTATGTACTGAAACCAAAATATTTATTTTTTAATTCTGACATTCGTATACTCTTCTTTTAGCGCTCGGCTAATTATTTAAAAATTAGGGCTGATACTCTTACAAATTATATTGAAATATGTTTCCTCGAATTTGTTGATTTTTTTAATAACTTGTCTGTCAATCATAACAACGGCTGTGTAAGAACTTTGAGGTTATCTATTTAGGCCCTATTTACTCTCAAATAACATATTTATTTAAGAAATTAGTGTTACTATATATTTATTAAAAATAATTGTTTAAAAAAGAATGACTAAAATCAAACCACTAGAAGCCAAGATATACGTCAAAAACTGTTAAGGCCCTATTTACTCTCAAATAACATATTTATTTAAAAATTAGGTTAATATATTTATTAAAAATAAATTGTTTAAAAAAGAATGACTAAAATCAAACCACTAGAAGCCAAGATATATGTTAAAAACTGTTAAGGCCCTATATACACTCAAATAACATAATTATTAAAAATTTTAGTATTAATATTTGTAGATTTATAAAAATTAAATTATTAGCAAAAAGAACAACTAAAATCGGTCTACTAGAAACCAAAATATACGTTAAAAACTGTTAAGGCCCTATTTACTCTCAAATAACATATTTATTTAAAAAATTAGTGTTATATTTATTAAAAATAATTGTTTAAAAAAGAATGACTAAAATCAAACCACTAGAAGCCAAGATATACGTTAAAAACTGTTAAGGCCCTATTTACACTCAAATAACATAATTATTAAAAATTTTAGTATTAATATTTGTAGATTTAAAAAATTAAATTATTAGCAAAAAGAACAACTAAAATCGGTCTACTAGAAACCAAAATATACGTTAAAAACTGTTAAGACCCTAATAATTTTTCACCTTCACCATTTTGTCGTCGTCATGTTTAATAAACCACGTGCATTTAAATTTTGAGGTTATGTTAATCAATCTTAAAATATTTCTAGGTTATGTTGACGCCTGCGTAATACCATAAGATAGGTTTGAGGTTATAAATTCTACCTAATGACGTAAGTGTAGGAAGTTCGCCATTTTTTTAATAAGCCACGTGCTAGTAAAATTTAAGGTTATGTCATCCGTCATCATCTTATGTCTATGTTATGTTGACGCATGCGTAAAGATTCATATAAGTTTGAGGTTATGTTGACCACCTAATGACGTAAGTTCGCCATTTTTAAATAAGCCACGTGCTGGTAAAATGTAAGGTTATGTCAACGACCATGGGGGCCCTCGGCTAAAGCGATGGGGGCCCCGGAGCCTTAGACGTGAAGCCCTGAGCCCTAAACGCGGGGCCCGGAGCCCTAGGCTTATCCGTAAACGCGGGGCCCGGAGCCCTAGGCTTATCCGTATAAATTTAGGTTATGTCATTTCAATCAACGCTTTATTTCTAGGTTATATTGACATTATTTTTAGCTGCTACTGCCTTATCTCATACACGTAAGCACGTGGTTCAAGAAATATGACAGGTGACAGCTGACAGGCGCCATTTTCTAAGTCCCGTGATATTTGACAGGTGACAGATGACAGATTGACCACGCCCTAAATATGGAGTTGCGCAAGATTCCTAAATATGACGTCAGAGATTTTGACATATGACTGGTGACAGCTGACATTTGACAGATGACAGATGACAGATTGACCACGCCCTAAACAACGCGTTGCGCAAGATTCCTAAATATGACGTCAGAGATTTTGACATATGACAGGTGACAGATGACATTTGACAGATGACATGTGACAGATTGACCACGCCCTAAATAACGCTTTGCGCAAGATTCCTAAATATGACGTCAGAGATTTTGACATATGACAGGTGACAGATGACATTTGACAGATGACAGATGACGTTTGACAGATTGACCACGCCCTAAATAACGCGTTGCGCAAGATTCCTAAGTATGACGCGCATGCGCAGTACCCTAAAATAGGCGTCGCCCAAGATTCCGAGTAATGACGTCACGGGTGGAGGAGTGGGGGTTGCCAAAGTAAGGGGATGCCTACTTGCCTGCAACAAAAAGGCATGCTTTATTTAATCAAAATTGGTATGCCGCCATTTTTGTATGCTTGCCGGCAATTCGCCTGCATGTAAAATTTATTGGCAATTGAGTGTTTATTTTAGGTTAACTTTTTAATGCGTATTAGATGTTGGCATAATATTGCCACCAATTGCCAATGCTTTACCATCAATGCCAATATGAAAAATGTATATTGCCGGCAAATAGTGTTTGGTGCCAATGCAGTTGCAACTTCTGTCGTCAAAATCGACCTCCTGAATCAGATCCTTAAGTCTGTTTGAATGTGGTAAACAATACTTCTTAAGGAATACTACTAAAATAATTTTGGACTTCCATTGTGTTTATTTTAACTATTTACACAACGTTTTGAGCAGTGCATTCAGAATCGACAACCTTGGGGTAAAATTTACCCTCTTTACCGAACTAAAACAGTAAAAAGCACGGAGGCGTGTAATTTGATTGATTTGCATTGGGGAAGTCATGGTTGGTTCTGGTTCCCGACTTCATTTTTTTTTTTACTTCAACAAAACTCACTAAAACTTTTTGGTGAGTTTTATATATATTTTTTTAAGTCGGTTTAATTTTTTTAAAGTGTTTATTTAATTTGTTTTTAATCAAATACAAAGTATATGCGTTATTTTTCTTTGGTTTAATATTATTTTACTTTTACATGCTTCATGTTATTGTTACCGTACCTACCAGTTTTTTCCATTTACGTTTTATTACCTTCTATTTGTAAGATCTAATTGTAACATCACTTAATAGTTCACCTTTCCATTTAAATGAATCGGCCAAATTACGACACTTAATTATAATGGTTACATCGTGCAGAACAAAAACATTAACTTTACTTGAAAAACTACTTTAGTTCTTACGCTAATCCAGTTTCTTGCATCAATGCCAGTGGTGGATCAATAAAAAATAATAATAGGGGATTTCACTGTTTCTTTTTCTTACTTGTACCGAAAAACGGTTTAAAAAATATTATATTTTTTCTTCTTTTCTTATATTTAAATGTATTTTTACATAAAAGCAACTTTTTTTATAAGCTTTCGTGTTCTGTCACATACATAAAAAAATATTCAGTGCTGGTTAGTCACCAAAAACTAAATGCTCTGACATCCATCTCATTCATCCAAGTTATTAGAGATCATTTTTAAGTGTTATCGCGGCTACCAAAGAGAATATAAATAAATTGAAGAAACCAAAACTTTTTATTTAAATTTTTCCCATAAATTTTAAGGTTATGTAAAGAAAACCTAAATATTAAAGTTGTAGATCTTTTTATTGCCTACAACTTTGCTTTTTATCTTTTTTTTATTGGACTTGTAGTTTTGCCGAAAATCAGAAAAAATCGTATTTTACAGTTAAACCCCCTCACCCCCACCTAACTTTAAATCGCCGGTAATTTATTTTTTCTTTAAATTTTCTACCATTTTCAATAGGTTTCATCCCACTATATTTTTTTCACTTTTTACCTCTTTTAAAGGCTTCATATTTTGTAATAAAATTTAATAGGCAAAAATAACAAACGTACTTAGAACTAGAAGTAATTACATTTATTGTTGTCCTGTCAGCCAGTCAGAGGCGCATTTACATATTTGCCGCCCCTGTAGGCTATTTATTTTCGCCGCCCCTATGTTTATCCTTGAAAAACAATTTTGAAGAAAAAAAAGGTCCTCACTTTTATTTCTTTTAATTCTACGTACAAAATTAAATTCGAAATCCACGAAATTATTCATAACTACAAAATTTGCCGCCCCCTAAAAACATCTGCCGCCCCCTAAAAACGCCGCCATAGGCTTCAGCCTACTCAGCCTTTTGGTAAATATGCCACTG
>JACEGR010012433.1:0-11598 GCA_014170235.1 Listronotus bonariensis | reverse complement strand
TAGTATATTACATTACAAGTGTGGAAAATGACTAATTTCACACGAGTGGGAATATTGTAGCACGAGGCGTTAGCCGAGTGCGACAAACCCACGAGTGTAAGAAAGTCATTTTCACACGAGTACTGTACACTATTTTTCCTACGACCACAAATTATTCACCAAAAAATAAATAAATTAAAGTTTGTCTGTTCAGAAAAATAAAAAACAATTGAGAACTTTGCAACACTAGGGTGATATTTACTTTGCAACACTAGTGTGATATATACTTTTCCTCACTGCTATATTATACTCTTTTGACAATATTTTTACATCGAAAATCACCTACCTAGAAGCATTATATAACTTTTATCATTTTGGAATTTAAAAAGGCCATCACTTAATAAAAATTGTATGGTTTTGTTAGGTAATAACGCTAATAGTTTAATACGGTTTTCTGCTATTATAAGTGTTTTTAAAAATTATCGATTCTTACATATTTTAGACACTCTTCTAAATAAAACGTAAGTGGTGCATATCCAAAATATTCCGTTTTTAAAAAATATCAGTAAATAAACTTACGGGACCGGGGAGTGAAAAGGGGTGCTGGGTGGGGTAAAATTGGTAAAACGAGTTAATGAAACTGAACATCACATATAACATTAAGTAAAAATAACAGTTTTTCCTCATATTTTTAAGAAAAAATATAAAAAATATGAAAATTGTAAATGCATAACCTAAAGTCCTAAAAGTAAGGAAAAACGACTACCAAACGTCAGTTACCATGCAAAATATGGAAATCATTTGGCAACGTCGGAAGGGTCTGATTCTATTTATGAATGGATAAAAGAAAGTGGATTCATAAAGTGTGTATTAGCCTTAGGTTTAATTAGGATTAAAAAAAGATTTAACTAGTTGTTTGAGTACACGAAGAAAGAGAGGAAGGAATTTGATCTATAGGCTTTTTTTCTCTGGCGCTTTAGGTCGAACGGTCAAGCGGCAAGGCTGCCTCTATAAAGTACGTGCTCAAAGGTAGAAGGGAGATTTTTAATTTGATCTACTTACCTGACAACACTGTGCCAGTCAGTGAAAGTTGTTTTTGTGGTTATGTCTATTTTTGTTTATGTTTTTATTTTTTCGTAAATTTTAATAAATATAAAATAAGATGATTTTCGCTAATTTGGGTTCTACCGTTTAAGGTAAATAAAAAGTTTTTTTACTGTCACTACAATAAATATGTCACTTGCAAAACCAATAGCAGTTTTTAGAATGACATCATAATATGTATCACACCAGTGTTGTAAAGTACTTTGCAACACTAGTGTGATATAACGCATTTTCTATGCATGAAATCAGTGTGCTATTTGCTATTTTCACAAGTGGTCGTAGGAAAAAGAGAATTTTAGTTTCACTATAGACACCCATAACAATGCTAAATTTTTGGTCATCAGCTTGGACGCTCGCTTCGTGGAATTTATGAAGCGGGTATCCATCGAGTACACACAACAGTACGTATAATTTGCCCCTTCATAAATACAGCCAAGCCAGCGTCCAAACTGATGTCAAAAAGGTTAGCATTGTTCTGGGAGTCTATAGTGAAACTACAATTGTCTTTGGTTAGATCAAAATTATATATTATAGGTTCATTCAGAATAATATTTTTGAATTAAATTAAAGAAGATATTAATATGCTATCATACAAGATAACACTTCAAAAAAAAGAAAAAAACAAGTAAGATGTAATGTAAAAATATATTTTGCACACCGGGAAAAATTTTACTCGTTTAATTTGACAAAAAATGTCAAAGCGAAAGAAATTGTGTACATTACAGCATATGCAGTGGCGTAGCCAGGGTTTAGGAGCAGTAAAGGGGGCGAAGTCCTTTTGGGTCCTTTTTAAATACAACAAAATAATACAATTTTTTCCATTGACTTTTATTATAAAGTTTTAATCCAAAGTAAGATTATTTTAAATGGAACATCCTGTATATTGTTTACGACCATCAAAATTAAATTGCATTATTTTCTTTTAAGTATTAATTATTGGAAAAAAGGATAGTATGTGTTTTTCAAATTCAGTAAGTTGCCCGTTAAAAAGTATTTCAAACACGGATCAATATTTTTAGGTATCGTCTTCAAAACAACGAGATGAACTTGCTTCCCTTGGTTCGGACGACAGTGGAATTTTGTGCGGTTCCGATACCAGCAATACTACTAGGGAGTCCAGCGTAGAACATTTATCTAACGAAAGTCGTGAAAGTCTGGACGATTTGGACAAACCTTCTAAAACGGACTCGGAGTGCCAAAACGGTAGTGTTACTTGCGCGGACCAACAGAGGACTAACGGCGTTATAAAAAACTGCACTAAAATCATTGTAAATAGTAGTGATTGTGTTAGTGATACTAATAGTGAAGTGTCGAGGCCACCACCAAAAGTTCGGGGATGCTAAGGTTGTTGGAGAGTAAGGTGTTCGATGTGCCAATGGCTATGCATTATTTGTTTAATAGCAAGGAACCAGGGGTGAGTAGTTTAAAAATACCTTTGTAACTTCAAAAAGGATTGTACATGGTTTTCATTTATATTTTGCCACCAACTTTTAATTATAACCAAGAAGGATAGAAAAAACGTCTTGTATAAACGTTTTGTATTTTTTCATCTATTATGTTTTGACTAAAACAAAAGAAATAAATGAACATCAAAAAATTAAGAAAAGTAAAGAGGTAAACTTTTTTAAATGGAAGACCCTATATATTGTGTATGTCATCATTAAAAAGGTCCTTTAAAAAGCTTAATTTAATAGTTTCGGAAATATGACCATTTAAATCTAAATATAATTTCCATTATGTAATAATAATAATAATAATGCATTTATTATCATGGGTTCCAATAGATGAATTACAACGTCAATTTACTTACTAAAGCATTCATGCATCCGCACATTTATACAGCCTCGTTCACACTGACACTCATTCATACTTCTTCACATTTCCATTATATATATATATATATATATATATATATATATATATATATATATGTAAAATCAATTTATAAAATTAAAAAAGTAAAACAAAATTAAAATGTATGTAAAAGTCAACAACCAACAAAATATATGAGACAACACTGTACAAAGGTAAAACAATCATTAAAAATTAAATTAAAATTAAAAATTATGTCTACAGTATCAGTTTAGTGCCATAGGCAGGTTTAATGGAAATTATATTTACTTTTTTTAGATTTAATATTACACGTTTAAAAAACTATTAAAGATAGATATATTTAATATGGTATTTTTGTAAAGCTTTTTTAAAAGACCCTTTTAGTGGTAACGTAATATATGGGGTGTTCCATTTAAAAAAAGTTTACCTCTTAATTGTTCTTGAATTTTTTATTTCATTTCCCTCTTTTGTTGCTCAGAAAATAATAGATGAAAAAGTATGAAACTTTTATACCAGACCTTTCTTTTATTCTTCTTGGTTATATTTAAAAGTGGGTGGCAAAATATAAATAAAAACCCTTTACAGGGTGCTATTTTTGGTTGGGATTATAGGCTACACGGTGAGAGATACAAAAAAACTAAGATATGTGTCCCATTTACTTTTTTCGTGCTTAGTTTAATGGCGCAAACAGATCCACTGTAACTGGATTGGTTTTGAAAATACAGGGGATCCCAAAATTCGTTGATTTTTATTATGTGTTATTACTCGGACATTAATGGAAGTATAAAGGAACTTCAAAGTTTTTTAACTTTTTACGTAAAATCCAGTGACGTGCCAAAAATAAATATAAATGTTTTAGTTTTTGAAATATAACCCAAACTTGCATTTTTTTTAACGGGCTACTTTATCTTTATAATAAAGATTTAAAAAAGCATTATTTTTAATTGTTATAAAAAATATACAGGCTGTTACAAATTCGAGAAACACCATTAGGATCTCGGAAACGGTAAGAGATACAGGGTTCGTAAAATTGGGGCACAGTTGCGCATTTTTATGCTTAACAATATTTCGTTTTAAAATTTTTAAAATTTGCGGCCGTTCCGGAATCATACGGCAAAAACCGGAATTTTTCGAAACAGTTTTTATTGTTTTCTCGTTTTATTTGAAGAGATATTTAAAACTAATGACAAATTAATATTGCCACTTTTTTGTTCTATAAAATGATGTCAATAAATTTAAGATGCGACGTTTCGTTTTTGCGCCACCATCATCAACTTTGTATTGTTAAATGGGCAGAATATTTGGTTGTAAACTTGGTAAACTTGTAATTTAATTCTAAAACCAACGATATATCACACTTTACATTTGTGCGACGTTTCGAACCGAAAAACCATCATCATTCACCATTTCGCCCAAATGTTCGGAGAAATTTCCGATTGCAGGAAAGTATCCATTTTTTAAGACAGGCTACGATAAAGTTGATAGGGGCGTTTGAATAAATTAAATGCTTTATTTTATTACGTATAAGTAAATGTATGTAAATTACCTTAATTCTTGTAGCTTGTTAGTTAAATTATGAATAAATAAATTATTAAAAGGAATAAAAATGAGTAGTCATAGAAATAAATGGATGTATACTTACCTTCAAATGAAAATTTCCAAAATCGTTTGGAATAAAAACGTAATTTTTAATGGAAAAAATAGTGGATGATGGTTTTTTTTGTTCGAAACGTCGCATAAATGTTAGGTTTAAAACCAAATATTCCACCCATTTAAAAAAACAAAGAATGGAATATTGTTAAACATAAAAATGCACAACTTTGCTCCAATTTGGACGGCCATTCTTCAAGCTTTCACCAAATAAATGCTGGAGTCCCTCAGGGCTCAGTTCTGGCACCAACATTGTTTCTTCTTCACATCAACGACCTTCTCTCGTCCACAACTAATTCCATTCATAGTTTCGCCGACGATAGTACCCTTCACTCCAGTTTTCAGGTTCGTAAACCCATCACTAAACCTGACTTGGAAAATAAACGCAGAGCGATGCAGATATCTCTTTCTCAGGATCTTAATTTAATATTGGATTGGGGCGCCAAAAATCTCGTCCAATTTAATGCATCCAAAACACAGTCATGTTCCTTGTCGCGAAAAGAGTCATCAAATACTCATCCTCTACTTATGAGCGGCCAAGTTCTACAGAGCAAAGACACCTTCAATCTCGTGGGCGTCACATTTGAAAGTAACCTTAACTGGCATAAACACATTGTATCTATAGCCACGGCAGCTTCAAAAAGCTTGGATTTCTCTTTCGAGCTAAAAAGTATTTTTCCGCTTCTAATTTATACACTTTATATGTTTCCCAAATCCGACCTCCCTTGGAATATTGTTCTCATGTCTGGGGCATGGCGTCCCCAACAACCCTGAGCATTCTTGATTCTATTCAAAGAAGAGCTGTTCGTCTCATTAATGATCCTTCACTTACAGAAAGGCTTCCCTCTCTTGCCCATCGTCGGGCTGTGGGCGATTTATCGCTTTTTTATAGGTACTTCCATGGCTTCTGCTCTGAGGAATTGACCAGTATAGTTCCTCCACTCGCGGTTCCCAACAGAGAAACTCGTGGTTCCGCGCGTATGCATCTCTATACGGTGCAACTGGACAGGCCCCGAACTTCTCACTTTGTTCGTTCTTTTATCCCTAGAGTTTCTAGATTGTGGAACCTGCTGCCCGCGGAGGTCTTTCCTTCCCCCAAATCTTCAAGTATTTAAGTCCCGTGTCAACAAACTCCCTCTTACCTCGCTTAAGACACCCACGGTACGTTAGTATTTAGGCTTTTAGCCTTCGTGGTTTGTCCAAAGATAAAAAAAAAAAAAAAAAAAATTTAACCAACCCTGTATCTCTTACCGTTTCCGAAATCTTACTGGTGTTCCTCGAATTTGTAACAGCCTGTATATTTATAAAATCTAAACTTTATTTTTAAAATTTAATAGATACGCGAATGGACATTGCATAAATTTAATTTATTTGTTCAGTTACTCTCTACATACACTGTTAATTTTAAATTATTGATTAATAAATACTGTGCATGTTTGTGAATATATTTAATTTCTGTTTTAGGTCCTATGTTACATTGTAAATAAAATGTTTATTTTCGATGACAATGAAGTAGACTTTTATCTTCCACAACTCGTCTGCATGTATATAGAAATGCACGAAGTGGCTGAAGTCATACATCGATATCTTATACATAGGTAAGTATTCTTGAGAACCCCTTGTTGTTTTAACTTACCTAAAGTTACAAAAAATAGTATACAGTAATAATAATAATATAAAAACACAAAGTTATTTTTCTAATTAATTTAAAAATGATTTCTTTAGTAACTGAATCAGCAACAATATAAGAGGAATTATTAGATTTATTGGTAAAAGATATAATGACTAAATTAGATATCAATGACCTCAGCGGAAGTTGCTTAAAATTTAAATTAATTATAAAAATACACTTTAAAGACTAAGAATTTTATACACGAGAATGATGTTAGTGGAAAGTGTATGACAATTTCGACAAATTATAAACTATAAACTTCTATTGCAATTTACCTCAGTCAAAAATTTGACCATTTGCGAGATACAGGGTGTTTTTTTTTTTTTTTTTTTTCGTCCTTTGGGGTCATCCTACCCAGGCCCGACGACCGCCCCCTAAGGTGGTGCACTGCAGCCTGAAGGCTTATTGTACCTTGACCCCTACTCCTTCCCATTCACACACCATTCATTCCATAACTTGGTTGGTTGTTGCTCGGTCCGTTCTGTCACCCCCAAGCAGAACACCGCGTGCCGTTGCCCAAAACCCGCCGGTCACCCATCCAAGTTATGGGCGCGCATTTCACTGCTTAACTCCGGAGATCGACGCTTGCCGAGACAACCGGAGCAGCCACAAGCGCGCCGAGATACTTACAGGGTGTCAAAGATTTCATTTTTTTTAAATATTTTTAAATAATCATATTACCTTCGTAAAATTAAAATTACCAATAAACCAAAGTAGGATATTGACTCTATGTCAAATAACCATAAAGACAAGATTTTTAGGTAAGAAAGACGTAAGGAAAAACAATGTTTTTTTGGCCCATGCTGATTTAAGAAACGATGTATCAAGTAATAATACATTTCTTTTGTATGTAACCATTTAAATTATCTTATTGTTTTAAACATTGATATCAAATGTATTTTTATTGTTTACATTTTAATCCCCGCAGTAACGTAATGTTTGTATTAGTCATAAAACTAGTTTATATATTTTTGAATGTACTTCTTTTCTGAAGCAAAACCAGATAGTCTTGCTTATTACCACAGATTTAAGCACCGCGTAGCATATTTAAATCTTTGCTATTACTTGCAGTTTTAAATGTGTTGTAATAATAATAATTAATAAATGTATATGCCTTATGTAAAATACTAAATTGATATGTGTTAGGGTACTTTTTACATCTGACATTTATTGCATGATATTTATGTCAGATAGAAATTCTGGTTAATGTATACAATTAAAAAATTGTGTAGCCTTAATTTTTATCTGACATAAATATCAGGCAATAAATGTTAGATGTAAACGTACCTTTACTTACATAGTAACAACATAAACAATAATTTTTTATTTACATTTAGTGTTTTGATATTTGGTTTTAATAATGTGTTGCTTATTATTGCTAAGAAATACATGAAAAAATTTTACCACCTTGGCATCGAAAAGGTACTTTTTAAGATTAATAATAATTCAAGTACCTACAGATTCTTAGTTAACGTTGTGTAAATAATTAATAATAAAGGCATTGGAATTTACTTTAGTATCACTGATAGAGAATCATTGTCCACCGCATTAAAACAGAGAAGTCATCTTTTCTTGCATCAAAGCATTTAATTAACCTTTTTTTGTTTTAAAATTAAAAACAAAAACTTTGTAAATAAACCTGGTTAAAAAAAATTACTAGCAAACAAAGGTAGGTACAATTATGGTCAAGATATTAGTTATCATCATATAGATTTATTTTTCTTTTATTAACTGATACATTTAACTTTATTTTAACATTTTCCTGCTAATAAAAACAAAGGAACCCAACAAAATATACAAATTGTCTAAATTCAGGACCCCTTTTCTACTTTTGAATTGTTTGGTATTTTTCATAAAAATTTAAGGACTTTAGTAAGACAACATAAACCAACGTTTAGAGAAAAATTGACAGATATAAATGTCAAAGTGACTGCCGGGCGCCATTAAAAAAAACTATATGTATACTTGTAATTGGCATTTCGCCAAGTACCCTTGTAGCAATTATAAGTCTTGTTTCCAGTGCGTTTGTTGCTCTCCAGAAGCCGTCTTTGTTTTAATAATGGCATATGGCCTCCACTACATGCTCTGCCTACTGGCCGCCGAAGTCTAAATCCGGCGTTGAATATAATATTGTTTTAATACACTTCCTACACGTTCAATACATTGATCAATTTCAATATTGCAACAATAATATTGACCGTCTGAGGGTAGTTTAAAAAATACCTTTCTATTTGACAATTCAGAGTAATACTTGTGGGGCTTAAAGCTAAAGTAAGAGCAAGTCCATAAATTTGATATTTCCATTTAATTACACAAAAATGGTGTTAATTGTATACATTTTCTAGGCTATAATGGATCAAGCTCAATATTAAACATTTTAATAATAAATGGCAATAATATCACTATCGTCTTTAAAATTTGTTTCCAAAAGAATAATATAATAATACTTCTAAAAATATTACCAGAAACGTTTAAGCTACGGTGGTTAATGATTTTTTTTTGTAGTAAAAACAAATTATATAAAACATTTTATAAACTTGGTCCACTTTGCCTTTGAACCCCTTACTTATTACTTAGAATTGTATATTCGAATGAATTATTAGATAAAATGTGGGTGGTGTAGGTGCAAAGTTCTGTGGAAAACATTCTCTTTTTAATCTTGTTATGTAGTATTAGTTTGCTTCGCACCTTACTTTAATCTGATCAAAGAATAAAAAGGAAATAGAAAAGAAAAGGTTTCACCAATTTAATGCTAAATTATTTTATTAATATACGGGGTGGTCCTGGTAATGGGCCAAAATTCAACTGGAGAATTGTGACGTTAAAATATTGTGATTTAACTAAACTTTCTCGGTACAAAAGTTGATATTAACTGATATACAGATTGTCCAAGTTCATTATATATATTTCGCTAATATTTAATACATTTTAAATATTGTAATAAAACTCAGGTTTTCTGACATGAGCTATTCATATCTGATGTTAATTTTTGGGTGTTAACTAGGGGACGCTACCTACACTACTTTAAACTTTTCTAAAACGCTTCAAGTTATTTGTGCTTCTCTGTACGTACCATTTAATTTAACCAGTAAATTCTTCTATTCTTTCTACACAAAGAAGGTGTACTTTGTCAGAGTGGCTTTAAGCCACCGTTTTCAATATATTTGAATTTAAGTGGTTTATTGAAACAAAAAAGTATATGGATAAATAAATACATCATTCGTTTATGATGGGACAGTTGTAGTTACGGCTAATACACTGACGACAAAATTTACCGGTGAAGTTTACATGTATTTAAATGGAACCCCGGCAATATAAGCGGCGCGTCGCGTCGCCTGCAAATTTGCTCTTATCGCGACGGCGTCGCCTAAGTGGGCAAGCACCTTGCGAATATCTAGAAAACAGTTGCTCAGAGCGACTGCTTACAAAGTATACCTTTTTTGTGTAGTTTGTTTTAGTTAACACCTAAAAATTAACATGAGATATAAATAGCTCATGTCAGAAAACCCCTGGTACCAATTTTTATTACAATATTTAAAATGAATTAAATATTACCGTAATAATTTGAAAATATGTTTTAAATTTGACACCCTGTATCTCATTAATATCAATTTGTACTAAGGTAAGTTTAGTTAAATCGCAAAATTTTAACGTCGCAATTATTTAGTTGAATTTTGGCCCATTACTTAGGGACCACCCTGTATATTCATTTTTTTACCTATTTTAATTTTTTTATACGTATTGTGCTGATTGATTGAATGTTTTGGTTAGTGTAGGTAGGGATGTGGACAGAACTAGAAAAAATATGTATCTTCTTTGATGGATGTTTGTAGTGAGAATTATATCATAGACAAGGTATCCCAACTAAAGTTATCGAAACCACAGAGTTAATTTTAAATTTTGTGAAAAGAAAATCTTCATAAAAATTCTTGCATTTTTTTATTTATTTATTATTATTTTTTTTTTGAGCAAAAGTTTTAACAAAAACTAAAAAATTGGTCCTTTTTAGTATAGGATTTTATTTATTATGTATTTGGATAAATAAGTTTTAAATTATTCGATGGTTATGCACGGTATAAGCATAAAATAAAAACTGGGGTTTAAACTTTGGGTTGGTTTATGTGCAAGTTGCTATATCATATCTATTATTTTTCGTAAACGTGTGTAATAATAGCAATAAACATAATAATCTGTAATTTCACCAGTTTGGCAATAAATGGTAAAATTCATTTTTACCGACGTACTGACGACATAGAACGATAACAAAAATTGCTGCTTAGTATGCTATCGGGTTACCAACTCTCCTTGGAATTATTTTACGCTTTATGCTTCGTGTTTCTACTGTTTTCCGTTTCTTTATCGCCGGTCCTACTTTACAAAACAAACAAAATTTGCTTCTAAAAGATCTCATCGATCGTTTTGTTGTCCCCTTTATTGAATAAAGTATGATACAGGTCGCAAATCTAGCATATCAAACGAAACAAATTAATATTAAAATCAGTGGCGTAGTTTAGCTTAGCGTGGGTGGTGTAGGCGGTCGCCTACTGCCTCGCGCCTGAGGGGCCTCCGCAAAGTTACCAAATTTGATTTTAACACAAATCCAAAAATTGTTGTCCAGCGTCTTACTACTATTTATAAATGTATGTGAGTCGACAAAGGTTTTTTTTTTTTGTTAAATATGGAGAACAACAATGTTCTGAATAAGATAAGCGATAAGCGTGATATAAACGATACTTTTTACCAACAAACCCTGTCAGGTATTTCCAAAAAAACTAACAGTATTTTTAATGGACTTGTTTTGAGTTTTAAAAAATGAAAACATTTTTGACCAGCTAATTAGTAATAAAATAAAAACACGTTTTAAGCCGGCTGTCCATGAGAGCGGTTTTCCGCCCGCGTATTAAAAATACGCGCAGAAAATCCGCTGACTCGTCCATTGCAGCGGAAAATATTAAAGCGTTTTGTTTTGAATATGGTGATTTTATGTTAGAATTTTCTTTGGTTGATACTATGGTTGTGAAGGTCATTAGATGTCAATAGTCTTTTATTTCCAACATACACTTTTTTTGTTACCTATTTACCTTAGAGTACAAGCTAGATGCTCGCCTGCAGTTATTGGCTCACGAACTGTGTGAGACTTGCTGTTGACTCAACTTTCTGTAACAATTTGTCAAAATTCTCCTTTGACATTCTTAAATAATTAAAGTGTTTTTTCATCATCATGTTGTCTTAACTCCTTTAATAAAGTATATTATTGGCTGTGAAGTTTTCTTTCTAGAAAAATTTGTCTAACCCAAAACTTGTGCCTCCTTTTTGTCTTTTTGGTCGTATTGAAAGTAGGATAAATATCTTTTTTCGCT
>JACEGR010012432.1:0-11601 GCA_014170235.1 Listronotus bonariensis | reverse complement strand
AGTATGTTAGGTTTTTGATCAAATGTCAGTCAGTCAGTCAGTCAGTCAGTGGAAAATTGAGCCTTTTGAACCTTCATATCTTTATAACCGTTTGCGCTAGCTTTATGAAATTTGGGCTTTCAGTTATTTTGATGGATATAAATAAATTACACGTTTCATATGTTTATTTTAAATAGGTTTTGAGTTATGGAGGGGTCAAAAGTGGCACCACGTGGTTCGTGTAATATTACACTTGGCTTGACAGACTGCCGCGTGTCACGATATCATATCATTTAATAGCAACCTCTCGAAAACCAATAAAGCTTTTTATAAACAAATTAGTAAAAAAAGCGTGTTAAAAAGATGTGACATTAAGAACTTGCTTATGTAATGTCTGTCATCTTAGTCAAATTAAAGGGTCAATCTCGGAATCTCACGGAATAAGCTAAATAACTGTACATACCTTTATTTTGATACAAAAATACTCTCCCAAAAATCCCCTATGATATCGTCAAGGAACACGAAACACGACAGGTAAAATGTCAAAAAAAAGTTTTTGAGAATTTTTCGTTTTCTCTACTTTTAATCGCATTTATTATAAAAGTTGTAGAAAGCAAATTTTAAAAAAAATGATGTCAGACCGACGGATCCGATAATAGAGGGCGCAGAGTGTAAAGCACTTTACTGTATGTACATACCTTAGCACGCAATCAATCGTGATTTTTAGTCTAATATGTCATCTTTTACTTAAGTATTTGCTAAATATCACGTAATTAACTAAGTATGTCGTTTACTTATCTATCAGAAATAAGCTAAGGGATCCGTTCGCCGGACAAAAAATGACCCATATTGAATTTGTGAGAAATTTTGTGCTCTACCACTTTGATAATAAATATTAATGCGGTTATAGAGTAAAATAAATGAGATATTCGCAAAAAAACTGATTTTTTTGACATTTGACCTGTCATATTTCGAGTTCCGTATACGATATCATAGAGGATTTTAGGAGATTATTTTTGTACTATAATTAAGGTATGTACAGGTATTCAGCTTATTCCGTAAGATTCCAAGGTGAAAGTCTAAGTTAATGGGGTTATAAAAAATTTAAAAATTAAAATTTCAAAATTCACTTTTAAAGCATCTCTCGTATAAATTTATAAACCAAATATGGTTTAGCTATTTTTAAAACAGTTGGGTCGATCTTGAACTTAAACTGAAACCTTGAACTTTTATTTTTTCTCGTCATTACAGTTAATTTTCTACACAAAAACCTATTGTGATAAGGTAAGTATTGTTTGCATCAGCATATTGTGTTTTGGCCGTTGCTAGAGGCAATTTAACAATGGCTTTTGTAGTTTTATGAACAGTTATTTTTGTATTATGCATGTGTTGAGTTTTGAATAAAATAATGCAATATTGATATAATTATTTTTAAATTATTTTATTAACAAAAAATCGGCTGTAGGTGCATGAATCGGTAAATCAACGTAGAGTTTCACTTTATTTGTGTAATACCGGTATGGAAACAGAACGGCTCGACCATAGGAAATGCATTCATTTAATCCTTTCCACTAATTTAATATGTACTCTCTTACAATTCACCTCTGCAACGAGCGCACCGATTGGCACCAAACAAGATCAGGGGCTGCCGGCGCACCGCTTCCACCTTTCGTCGGACCCTATCTGGAATATTGCTACTGTTTTAACACTTTGACTCCCGCCGTGCAATATATCGCACATCATTATTCTACCTTAAGAGACCGCGTGCAATATATTGCACGGTCAATCTAATGTATTTTAACGTTATCAAAAGATCGTTCGGTCTGCTTGGAGATTTTGGTTTATTCGTTTTGGGCTAAAGAAACAACTCAAATTTATTTTTTGATCTGGCTAATGGTTGAAGGCATATTATGTAGATGGCGCCAGGGTGTACTTAAACATTTGGCCAGCTATAAGAAGAAGCGGGAATGCATCATTTGGAGTGATCCACGCGTTTAGACTTGTATTTTAGTAAGCTAGTAGGTTTTGGCTGTGTTTTTTTTTGTGGGTGCTATGAATGGTGATGGTGAACCTGAGGCGAGGAAAGCACAATGATAGAAATACTTTTAGTATAATATACGAGTTTATGGGTCCTATTTGATATTATGCTCTTTGCAGTTTGGTTACCAGCACCCGTATTATGTAACTCGATAGAGAAGAAATTTGCCCATGTTTTTTTCTTAATATTTTAAACAAAAAACACATAACATTTCTCTAAATTAAAGCCTATTGATTTTTTTCAAATGCCTTAGTTATCTTTATGTGGTTTCTAGTAAAGTTTCTTCCGTGAATAGGCTGGAGTCAAAGTGTTAACATATTGTGTAATTTCCCATGGTCGGCCGTATAGTTTCCATACCTGTAGACAAACTTATCATTTTGTTCAACGCTGAGGATTAAAAAAAAACTTTTTTTTAAAGTATGTTTATGTTATCTTTTAATATTTTCTTAAGTCACCTTAAATTTTCTTAACAACTTTCTGTAACCCCCTGTAGATAACTCCCAACGCATCAAGTAGTTCTCACCGTCCCTGTAATTCCTAGATAGGTAAGCTCTTGCATTTTTAAGCTTCCCTTGTGTCGTTGCTTTCTGTGATTGTGCTTCTTAGGAAGGCACAGACGTATTTAAAGCACTTTTTATGGGAGGGTCTCACACCCAAGAAATTTGGCATCTAAATTTCTGAAAAGCAAAAACAAAATAAAAAGCTTTTCACCTTAAAAATATATTATTTTCCTTACTACAACATGTTCTCTTCCTTTTTTTATTGGTAACAAAATTTTTGAAGAACAAAAAAAAACAAATAGAACCTGACCTTCAAAAAAAAAAAGAACTTTTCCATACGAATTTCCTTTCGTACTTCCGCTAAGGAGGGGGGTTTCAAACCCAACACAACATTTCACCCATTTTTTACGGTTTTTGCAATTTACCAGAAATTGAGACCTGTACACCGATATCGATGGATTGTCACTGTTATTACCTGCGCGAAACAAAAGTTACATTTCATGGGCGAAATAACGGGTTTGTGAGCAAGCAAATCGAGGGTGAACGCGCCTGGCGCCAAACAGACTATCCGCATTATCAGAAATAATTTGTAGATGGCGTTCTAGTTTCCTGTTTAGAGTACAGTAGCTAATGAGCGTCTCGGTCAGACCGCGGACGGAGGATACGGGGTGCCGATGCCGGTGTTTGTATTTGCCATTTGTTTACTGCGCGAGGTCGTAAAAATCCGAAAAGTGCTTCTTGCCACTGAGGATCTAAATGTAGGTTATCCATGGACCTGTATGGCCTAAACTGACTTGAAATTCGGATTAAGAGGGTCGAAAAATATACCCGTAAATAGGTCGGGTCCAGTGCACATCAAACTTTTTTTTGTGTGCCGGTGTAATTAAATACATTAGGGAATAAAACAAAATTCTGTGGCTGTATAACGGTGATAGCAATGGAAGTAATGAAGGCAACGTAATAAGATCAGGAACTGATGTAGTGTGATAAAAATAACATCATCCGTTCTATGATGGTATCAAACTTTTTTTGTGTGCCGGTGTTATTATTAAACACATTTTATCGTAAATATCGCTTCCCATTATTTTCAGGGTGACTATTATATGAACAACAATTAACTTTCATTAAGTCGAATGGTAAAAGCTTTTATATTCAAAACAATAATAATAAAAACATTGTATATAGGCAAACTAATCCTGAAAAAAGTCCTTAACACAAATATCGAATATCATTGGCCTCGTTATACTTAACTATATTTATTTTTTAATAATCATTAAAGTTTGAGTAGCGTCATTGACCATATCTGTAATTGTTAGTAATTGTGTAAAAGTTATAAAATCGTAAAAATTAAAAGAAAAACTTTTTATGACGGATAATTTTGCGAAATAATAAATGGTCTTTTAAATTAATTTTAAATTATTTATGTTTTTATACGAGATATATGCTATGCATTAAATTCAAATATTTAAAACTATAAAAGTTAAAGGGATCGGTTAAACTCTAAGTTATATCTGGTGACAGGGGATGTTTTGTAACCCACCCTAATTTTTCGTGGCTTTTATAAACTTTTTTAAAAATTAAATAATAATCATACGGCTTAAAATCACCAAGGTGGGAAATTTCAAGTTTAATTTTAAGACAAAAAAATTGCAAGCTACAATAATAATAAGTAGTTTAAACTGTGAATTACTTTGTATTTAAAAAGTAGCCTAAACAATCTACATAAAAATTTTTGCTTGTAAAATAAAATATGATTCAAGAGAAAATGGTGATTTTGTATAGAGGATACGCAAAATCTTGTAAAACGTGATGTTTCTCTAAGAGTAAACTATCTTTATTTTAATTTTTAAGCAAAATATCATTTAAAAAATGTATTTAGAATATTATTTTGAATGGCTCTATAAGTGTTCAGGGGTATCAGAAATTAATTATTTTAAATTCTTATAATAAAATGACCTTAAAAACTCCCATAATTTGCTTTTTAAACACCTGCTTTTTTTAAATTTCTATACAACACAATTTTTCAGCAAATTTGTACAGGGCGTTTTCCCCAAATTATGGAGTTCAATAATTTTTTTTTGCTGTTTTTGTTGATTTTAAACTTGATTTTCAGGCTCAAAATCACCAAGGTGGAAAATTTTAAGAATATTTTTGAGACAAAAAAATTGCAAGCTAGAATAAGTAGTTTAAACTGTAAATTACCTTGTATTTAAAAATTAGCCCAAATAAGCAAGCATAGAATTTAGTACTTTTCTGGAAATTTTGTTTGTTTTTAAGAACTTTCGCTTTTAGCACTCTTTTCGGGAAAGTTTTTCTAAATTTAATAAAATGTTAAAAAATTGTTTTAAATATTTTTATTTTTCATTTAGGCCATAATATAAGTCAATATAATTTAATAATAATTTTTTTTATTATAAATCACGAAATCTTTTTAAACCATGATATACTAGGAAAAGGAGAAAAGTAACCTTATATATGTGTACAATTAAAAAAATACAAAAATATTGACCAAATTTATAATTAAATTAGCTTTACATGCACTAAATTAGAATGTTTTTATGGAACTATGATGTTTTCGTAAGAAAATCTAAGATTGTATGTGCTTAACGACATTTTAATACTATAACCAAAGTGACCCGAGTTCCCGGGATTATAAATTCAATAAATTTGTAAGAAATAAATAAATTTTAATATATTTTAAAAATATGTTTTGCCTTCTTTACAGTTTTTATAAAAATTGCTTCTATTTGGCGACAAAGTCTATTAATAGTTTTATAAAAGAAAATACATTTTTTCATTTACACGATATCGTCAACCTGACCTCGTAACACATCCTCTATGCCATCCAGGGGTATTTACCATCAACAGGTTTACTACAAGATCGAGTAGATATTATTATTTAGTTGAATCCTTAAAATTAATGTTTTTATAAAAATGTAAGATTGGTATATTTACGGTATTAGAATTATTATGTTCAGGAACGTTCACTAAATGAGCGTTCTTGAGATGACGATCTTAAATTTATGCGGGATTTTTTTACAGCGGCTATCTTAAAAACTGTCTGCTACGGTAAATGTAAAATATTTAGTGTATTTTTGCTATATGGTACGTTAAAAGGTGTTTTCTTTTATTATTTTAAGTTAATAAACGCATTCCCGGGATGATAATATAAGCTTCGTAAATAACGTATTAAAAAGTAAATATCACCTAATTAAAATTTATCTATCTCTATATATCTCTAACAGCCAATTATATTTTGGTTTTCCTTTGCTACTGAGCTCGTGCACCCAATAGTTGCGGCCAACATATATTATTTAGGCCCAATCACAAATGCGTTCACTGAATGATAGATAAATGTCCGGACAACAAATTTTTGCAAAATTCTACGTAAAAATAAAGAATTTTTTAAATAATTTGTCCACAATCTAGTAAATTACAAAAGTGCTAGTAATAAGTAATAGAAAATGTTTAATTTTTAAAAATTAATATATTTTTTGAATCTTTGCTTTTACAGATTTTAACAGATTACAGATTTTTTTACATACAGTACAAACTGTACTTTAAGACGCGTTCACGAAATGATTTTTTGTGTATATAGTTTTTAATATTATAACATATAACAAATTTTTGGCCTATATTGTGTAGAGTCAAGATAAAATTAATTAATTTTAATATTTTACTATATTCACTTGATTAATAAAAATACGTTTGATATAATTTATTTGCTTTCGAAGCCAATTTCCCACCTTGGTGATTTTGAGCTATAAAATGACAATTTTTGGATTCTCACAACCTAAAATCCCTTTAGACTTAACCTCACCTATCATAAACTTATTCTTTTTAAATATTTGAATTTTTATAAAAATCTTTATCTAACAATACAGACAAATTAATAAAACATTTAATTTTTAATAGAAAATATGATTCACGAAAAGAAAATGGTGATTTTGTATAAAGGGTACGCAAAAACGCATTTTTAATTTTTAAGCAAAATATTATTTAATAATTTTATTATTTTGAATGACTTTGTAAGTGTTTCAGGGGTATCAAAAAGTTTAATAGAACTGGTTTTGAAGTTATCAAAAATTAATTATATTAATTCTATAATAATATGACCTTAAAAACTCTCATAATCTGCTTTTCAAATACGTGCTTTCTTCAAATTCCTATACAACACAATTTTTTAGCTGTGCTGTAAACGAATGTGATCAGGGGTTTTTCCCAAATTATAGAGTTCAATACAATTTTGTTTGCTATTTTTGTCGATTACAAACTTTATTTTTATTCCATTTTCTTATAGACATTTTAATTAAAAATTAAAAATAAAGGTAGTTTACTCTTATAGCAAAATCATGTTTTCCATGTTTTTGCGAACCCTGCATACAAAATCAACATTTTCTCTCCGTGAATCCAATTTTTTTAGCAAATTTTTTTATGAAGAATGACTATTTTTGAAAAATCAATTTTTGTTCCATTTGTCCTCTTCTAAAACCCATCCGAGGTCAGTCCGTATATCATAAGAAGGTGTTTTTTATAGTTATAGGAAGAAACCACCTGTAAGAAAGACCTGGTATTAAAAAATAAATAATATTAAAAAAAAATGGTTCAACCTCTTAATTTTCCCTTTTCGATTTTTTTAAAAGTGCATATAAAAGTACCATTTAAACAGCCATAAAAATGCGTCATATTTAATTTTACAATAATGCAATCATTTTTTTAAACGCACGTTTAACTGTGCACTTTGGCATTAGTGCGAGATCTTGACATTTGGAAATACCACACGCTATCCGCAATGAAAAAATCGGAATAACACCCTCACCTTGCTGTGGATGTCACGAAGCAGTAAACTATTTCTAGGTTGTATAACCGACCACACTGATTTATTATAGTAAACTCTGTTTCCTAGTTTAATTATTACCTAACAAATTATTCCTATAATAAGTATAAGGTATGTGGGGTCCGAAATAAAAACAAAGAGGGAGCCGATTATTTCAGAATATCAAAAAATTAATACAAAAATAGTTATCCTTTAATTTTATTGTTTGTTATTAAGTAAAACTATAGCATAAAATCGTGTATGGTACTTCCGACTAAACCGGAAGTGCGATATAGTTTTTTAATTTAAATACACAACCCGCCAAAATTATCGCATATGCTCGATGTTCTCCATAAGCTTCAATACAAAAATGCTTCAATTTAAATGACAATACAGTGAGTCCAAGATAAGGATCCTAAGCATGGGAATCTCAGTATCTATTGGAGATACAGCTTAGGTTAAATTAGGAAAATGTTGTGTTTTTTAATGCTTATTTACATGCCGTTTAAAAACTTGAAAAATTTTCATGGCCTGCTGAGATATCTGGCAAAAACGAAAATTTGACTATATCAATTTTATTTTTTTTGACTTTATTTGAAGAGATATAAAAACTAATAGCACTTTTTATTGTCACTTTTTAGCTACTACATGATGGTATTTTTAGATTTCATACCCGCCGTTTCGTTTTCAAGAAACCATCATCAACTTGATTTTTTATATGGCTCGAAAAAAGTACACCCTGTATCTGATCCCATTTTTAATTACAAATTCAACGATGTATCACATGTCATATGGTAATTTTTAGTTAAAAGAAAAATTGTATTTTTTCTATTTTTTTAACGTTATTTTTAAGTAGACCTTGCAAACAAATGCTTGGACGTTAATACCTGTTACCGTATCTGCAACATAATTAATTATCATTATAAAATAGTATTTGTCGTTATTACCCTGTTTGTCAAGTTGTTGTTTTAGAGCAATTGTTCTTATTGTTACTGTTGTCTTTATATGCAATACGCATTACTAGGCTCAACAAAATCCGCGTGTTAAGAAAATATCGAAACATCAAGAACGTTTTGGGTTTAATATGTGGTGAGGAATTTAAGGAACTAAAATACCAGGTTCATGTATTTACCATAATTCATTAACTGCAGAAATGATACCTTCATTTATTTTTGCAGCACAAAATGTAGCATGTTAGCATGTCAAACTTATCTTCATGGCTATAATGGCCATCCTGCATATTCGACCGTAATAATACAATAAGATATTAGCTATTTACCAATAAACAATAATAGAGACAACAGTAACAATAAGAACAATTGCTCTAAAAACAACAACTCGACAAGCAGGGTAATAAGGACAAATACTATTTTATAATGATATTAAATTATGTTACAAATACGGTAACAGGTATTAACGTCCAAGCATTTGTTTGCAAGGCCTACTTAAAAATAACTTAAAAAAATAGAAAAAATGCAATTTTTCTTTTAACTAAAAATTAAAATATGACATGTGATACATCGTTGAATTTGTAATAAAAAATGGGATCAGATACAGGAGTACTTTTTTTCGAGCCATATAAAAAATAAAGTTGATGATGGTTTCTTGAAAACGAAACGTCGGGTATAAAATCTAAAAATACCATCATGTAGTAGCTAAAAAGTGCCAATGAAAAAGTGTTATTAGTTTTTTTATATCTCTTTAAATAAAGTCAGAAAAAATAAAATCGATATAGTCAAATTTTCGTTTTTGCCAAATATCTCAGCAGGCCATGAAAATTTTTCAAGTTTCTAAACGGCATGTAATAAGCATTAAAAAACACAACTTTTTCCTATAGGTACTGAGGCTCCCATTCTTGGGATCCTTATCTTGGACACACTGTATATCTTTTTTAAAAATTGATGAAGGGATGCCAATAACTTTTTAAATGCAATATTCTTAAAACTATTTTCTAAAATTAATTTCCGCTTCAATTTTTAAATCTTTTATTTAACCGCATAAAACCCTAGACAAATAGCATTGGCATTTAAATTCCCTACATTATGGTGAAAAGACGCTCTTTTGACATTGACCCATTTTTCTTTTCATTGAAAGTAGGGCAAGCAAAACGCTGTTTGGATTTGAAGTTCGTTATAAGCTTTTCATTTATAAAGCTTTTGTGACAGAAAATCCGGTTTTATTAAAATTTAATGATATTAGGTGTTGTTTTGATTAAAATTTTATGTTTAAATATTTTAATTAATTTGCTAAGAAATATAAACATTAGGATTATATTAATCTTTTAGAAATGTGTGTTTTTCATTTTATTTTGTTGTTTTTATTTTAAATATGTCATCACTAAAGTAAGCCTTAGAAGAAAATACAGTATCTACTTTAAATTTTATGGATACTTTAATTTAAAATATATTTCTGAATATGGAAGACAATGTTTTATCATATAAAAGAAGAGTTTCGGACTTCCATTGTCTTTATTTTTCTTATTTACACACGTTTCAGGCAGTACTATATCTGTCCCTTTTCAACTGTAAATCTTTACACTTGAAAACAGACAGAGATAATACTGCCCGAAACGTTGTGTAAATAAATGAAATAAAGACAATGGAAGTCCAAAACTTTTCTATTATTATTAATTAAAATACATATTTTTTTTAAATAAATATAAAGTTAAGAAAAAATTGTCTTTTTAATTTTAAAACTTTATTTTGTATTTGTTTCGCTTTGTTGGGGTTTGTCAAAAGCATAAAAATCTACTTGTTTTTGGAATGGTTATCTCTATGATCATTTGAATTATTTTAAAAACGTATACAAGAAGACCTTGAAGGTTGTTGCCAATTATGATAGCCTAGGAAAACATTGTTTCCTTTTCTAATAAATTTAGTTTAGACAGGGTGAAAAAAAAGAAGGTAAGAGGGGGTTTGTTAACACGGGACTCAAATACTTGAAGATTTGGAGAAAAAAAGAAGACCTCGGTGGGAAGCATGGTTCTCAAATTCTAGAAATTTAGGAAAAAAAGGAATGAACATGGGGGTGGTCTGGGGCTCATCTTGTTGGACTGTATAGGGACGCATACGAGCTATAAGAGAACAAATTATACTGGCTAATTCCTTGACCAGCGATGGGCTAGAGGAAGCAGGCTTTCTGTAAGTAAAGGAATAATAATACAGCAAACATAGTTTCTTTAAATGGAATTAAGAATGCTAAAGGGTTTATGAGGGACGCCATGGCCAGTTAGAGTTATCTCAAAAATGTCGACCCTAAGATTAGATGTCTCTTTGCTCTGCAGAACTTCGTTGTTCAAGACAAATAACAGAAATAATTTCACATTTTTCCCTTAATCCCGACACTTTAGATTTGGTAAGTAGTACTTTATATACTTTATATTTTACACTTAAAAGCTTTAGTAAAATTCCTTAACACAGCCGACGAACCATTATTATTTAGGATCAGATACAAAGGTATAACAATAAAATTCGCGTTTATTGCTTATTGAAAAAGAAATGATATACGCATCTTTACCAGCGTTTTGTGTGCAAGTGGCGTAGATAATTTCATTTTCTGCGGGAGAGCTATAGTTACACCCATATTTATTTCATTCTGAAAGCGATGCCGCCAAGTACACAAAAATGATAAAGCAAATAAACCTTTTTGTGAACAATGATTTATTGCAGCAAAAATATTCAACCCGACGACTACAGGTTTTATGGCACGCCAGAGACGAAATAAGAGGATGTTTTTTAAGTACGTGATACGTGTTTTCGCAATATTTTTATTTATTTATCTAAAAAATATGTAATCAGGCTCTGTCGGAGGCTATGTGCTTCCGAAAAGGTTTGTTTACTTTATCATTTCTTGTGTACTTGGGCATCGCTTTCAGGATGAAATAAATATGGTTCTAACTATAATGGAAACTATAAAATATATTTAAGCGTTGTTTTGTAAAATGTTTTTTTTTTTTGGTAAAATCGAAAATGGGCCAAAATTATTGAAGAGCAAAAGAAAACCTTACCTACTTACTTTGTTTGTACTAAAAGATGTTCTACCGCGCCAAAAACAAAAGAGCAGTTCTTTCGCGCGACTTTCCTTAAAACATATTTCAACATTCCTGAGGGGAGGGGTGGGAAGTTATTATCCCGTTATTATTCCCTTTACCTCACCTCCTTATCTATGCCAGTGTTGTGTGCTTAAGTATTATAGTTACATTAGTATTGCAATTGATTCTAAATATAAAAGACAAATAAATGTACAACAACCATAAATTCTATTAAAAA